>SRLM01000633.1:18437-67838 GCA_015708895.1 Populus ilicifolia | reverse complement strand
CTCCTGCACTTGGGAGAAGACATCAATCTCTTTGTCATGTCATGACACAACTAAAAGATTGATATCTTCTTCCAAGTGCAAGAGTGTTGAAGTAATAAATAACCTAGCAAAACATGAGTCGAACTACGGGGAGGTTAATTGTATAAATTATAAATAAAAATAATACAAATACAACAACAACAACAACAACAACAATAATAGTAGTAGTAGCAGTAATAGTAACAATAATAGTAATAGTAGTAGTAGTAGTAGTAGTAGTAGTAACAATAACAACAACAATAATAATAGAAAAAGAAGAAGAAGAAGTTGATGAGAACTTTGAGATGGAAGATTAACATAAGGATTAAATAATGATAACAATAAATATCAAAGTTAGAGGATCCATTAACGGTATGTCAAACAAGTATAGTACAAACTCTTATTATTCAATTGGAAATCACACACAAAGAAGGTTCCAATCAAATTATAAATTGTAAACATAATTACATTGTTATCTTATTCGATTAATGTTAATACTTGTAAATATTGTCAAGCATTCATAATTATAACTTATGTTAATAATAAATCAAGTTCTTTTCATAGCTTAGTTGTCAGTTATACTATATAGTATGGGCTATGAGAGTGCCAAGAATTTGTTATACCAAGTGTTATACAACATAAATCAAGATTAGTCATTTAACAAGCAAAGTATTAAAGAGTGAACAATATAACAAATATAAAACATGTTAATATCAAACATTAAAGTCTATATTGAGTTTACACTATATTTATTCTTACACCATTAGTATAACCTTTTCATCGTGACATAATAAACTTAGCTAAACATAATGAAAGAAAATAAATAAATAAATAAATAAAATAAATAAGATAAATGTTAACTAAGTAAAGAAAAGAAATTGAAAGACATAAACTTGATATTAATGAAAGCAAAACTTAAGCATTACAAAAATACAAAGAGAAAAAGTAAGAGCATGATCTTGATGTTGATCTGGAAACCAAGATACCTAAATGCATGGCAAATGCCTCCTTTTATAAGCTAAAATTAGAAACTATTAATTTGATGACTAATTGATAAATGGGTGACCAACTCTTGGCTTGGTAACAATCTTTATCTTCTTTTTTTTCCCCAAAATATCATTGATAACTCAAAATTGAAACAACTTGAAAAAATCAAAGTTATAGGAAATTGTCTCAGATTTTTTTATGAAAAATAGAGGTCATTTGGACTTCTAGGACTTCAGATATAGGTCAGACAATGAACAGTACTTGGGCTGGAGGACAGATTCAGACTTATTTATTGTTGCTATAGTTTAGACTTGAAAATGGCCTTTGTAAGTCTTGAGCAACTATAAACGTTGCAGGAGTATATCTTACCTTTCCATCCATATAAAGTAGACCTAAATTCATAGCTAAAGCTCTAGATATGACTCAATTACCGAATAGTATTCCGATTTAGATTGCACCGGCATCTCTTTTCTAAGTTTGGCCATTTATTTATCCTTTCAATTTCAGTTCTTAAATTTATCAATCAATCCTTTTATTTATGTGATAGGCCTACATTTAAAATGAATATTTACCACAAATTAAAGGTATCTTATATTATTAGATATGTTATTATAAAACATGTTTTAGTTGAATAGTTATTGATACTTCGAGCACAAAATAATGATATAAAACCTTGATAAAAAAAATACACTTTTAAGTACTAATCACACCCCAAACAAGCTTATTACTATTCCCTAGTAATCAAAATGTTAAAATAGAAAAATAATTTACAATTTTTATAAAGCAAGGTATTCATCATTGAACTTCCATTAATCTATTTAGATAAACAAACTCTCATTAAAATTATATATTTGCTCAATACCTCTTAAACAAGATATTAATAAACCTTTCTTTTATACTTAATATATCAACACATAATTATGGGTCTTTACTTGAAAGAAAATAAAATTTATATTCTAATGTTTAAGGTAGACTTCCTTGGACAAGGATTTTTTTTCTTTTTCTTGTTTTATATATATATATATAAATGTATATATATATATAACTTAAAACACAATGCATATTTAACCCATGTAACGAGCTTTCAGCTAATAACTCCCAAACTAGTTGGTCTTAGAGCATTAGGTGTTGAGACATCCCTACAAGCTTAGTAACTCGGGTTGCAGATATTGATACGTAGATAGTGCAATGTTTAATTCTCTTAAGCTTTTCTCCTGAACCCATGTAACAAGCGTTGGGTCAATAGCTATCAAGTCAGTTGATTTTAGGGTATTAGGTGTTAAAACACCCCTTCGAGCTTAATTACTTAAGTTAGGGAGGTTACGAAACCAAACTTATCTACATTTTTATTATCATCATTTTTTTTTGTTTTTTTTTCAAATTATATACTATTCATTTCCCTTAGTTGTTACCTTTAACAAAAGAATATAAATAATATAATAATCCAATGTGTAACCTATAATCATATGTTAAAGTGTGTGTGTGTGTGTGTGTGTGAAAATTAAGGTTTAAGAATACATGTTAAATGAGTATACAAACAAAACTAAGTGATAATAATGCGAGAGTTTGTAAACCTGAATATTTCAAGAAGTATTATAATAAACCTTGTTAAGAACGGTTGCTAAGATGCGTCTCAAAAGTCACTTGAACAAAAGAGTTTCTCTACTTTACCATCCTAGTAACAACAATTTTGCATATGCTTTATAAAATAGAAAACAAAGTTAGTTAATTTTTTTTTTAAAGCTACTACCTTCTCCCCCCAACCAAAATGAGACATTGTCTTTAATGTTCTAAGGTAGAAAGATAGAGTACAAAAGACATCACCTAAAATAACAAACATGAAACACACTTAAACAAATATAAGAAACAACAAAACACAATAATAAAAGCAAAAGACACAAAGATTCACTAATAAAGACTTAAACCTAATATAAGCTTTTTATAGTTATCTTTAGATAATCAATTTATATGACTTATGGAGGGATCAATTACAGGAATGAAAGATTGTAGTTGGTCAATCAATTGTTCAGTAGCAGCAGCAAAGATTATGATTGTCGTGTAGAAGATGTTAGAAATTCTTGTTCCACCGCATAATTAAGAAAAGATAACAACTTATTATAATAATCATTAACATTTAATAGACCTATGGGTTTATGGTGAATATACAGTTGGGCCTAAGAGGTAATATGAATAATCTCTTCCAATATGCCTAGACCATTGCATTTATTCAAGTAGACATTATGGAGACCTGTTGTTCGTCTCCAATTGTTTTACCAATGATGTCCCATTATGCTAAAGTTTTGAGGACGATCCCCAAAACTTAACCACCTTCCAAAAATACAACTATTGACACACTTCCCATTAACCCAAGACTGCCTCCCCCATATGCTAAATGAATTTTTCTCTCAGCTAGCACCTAACCAAGATGATTTGCTGATTTTAAAAACTCTTTCTTTCCTAGGACTAGATCCACCAAAAACACAAATATTTTTATGTGATAACTTGAGAAACTTGCCATTTCTATACACTTTTATATTTGTTAAATGTATGGGTTGAGTTGAAATGAAAGGAAGGAAGGAAGGATTTTATATATGAGAAATTAAAAAGACAATCATACCACTTATATGTAGGCCAGCTGGAGTCTCACACACTCTCTCTATCTCTTTATTTATTTATTTATTTATTTTTGAAAAAGCATGTGTATGTACAAGCAGTTATGATTGTAGCTCACATCTTCCCTTGGTATTTCATCCAAGAATTAAACGCTCTCTATGAGTCGAAGATAGGCTTTCCATCCAATTTTCTTAAAAAATGGCAAATAGGGTCTTTTTTAGTCAAATTCTAAAGACTAAGTTGATCATGTTCTTCATAAAAATAGGGTCATAAATCATGAATTGCATGATGCACATCTCCACTAGGATACGTCTTACGAGTTAATAGAAGATTAACTAAAGACTCCTTACTTAGGCCATGCTTAATGAATTGTATTTTATCTTCGTGATTTATAAATATCATTCCTAAAAAGCGACATTGTGCATTATAAGTCTATCTAGCACATCGATGACAAACTTCCAATCATTTTGCATGATGTTTATTGGCACAAGTGCTTTTACCTATTCTAAGCATGTGTGAAATGAAGGAATTTGAGTACTCACCTGATAATCAGACTTTTACTTCAATCAACCAGTGAATATCTTCAAGAATTCCATGATTTATTAACAACCTTAATCTTACACATCTAGTACGATAAATTTTTGTAATCGCATTCTAAGACAAAGTAGGAAAATACTTTTTCAATTTTTTCAAGATTAGTGTCCATTATCAAATAAGAATTAGAAGAGAGATTCAAAGAATTATACAAATATATACACAGATGTCACTTATTATAGGAAACTAAAAAAACTGACTTAAGTCACAAAGTACCATTGTCTGCCATTTAACCGGGGTGAGAGAAACTAGCAAAAATCACTCAAAAAGAAACACAAAAATAATGTGAGGAAAATAAATAAATCTTTATATACAGGATCACTCAATTCAATAGAGTCACTTTCAACTGAAAAATTATCAAAGTAAAATTTCAAACGATGTCCATTTACCTTGAAAACATTATCATTCTTTGGAATCTTGATATCACAGGCTCTATATGAATACGCATATTTCACAATAAAAGAACCACTCCATATTGATCTTAGGTTTCCAGGAAATAAATGCATTCAAGAATTATAAAGTAAGACTTTTTGACCAATATTGAATGTTTTTCTCATAATATTCTTGTCATGAAACTCTTTGATTCTTTCTTTATAAATTTTTGAATTTTGAAATGCATTATTTTTTATTTTCTTAAGCTCATTTATTTTTAATTTACATAGTTGACTAGCATAATCAAGATTTGAATTGAAAGCTTTAATAGCCAAAGTAAACTTTCAAACGATGTCCATTTACGTTGAAAACATTGTCATTCTTTGGATTCTCGATATCACAAGTCCCATATGGATACACATGTTTCACAATAAAAAGAACCGCTCCATCCTGATCTTAATTTTTCGAGAAATAAATGTAGTCAAGAATTATAAAGCAAGACTTTTTGACTAACATTGAATGTTTTTCTCATAATATTCTTGTCATGAAACTCTTTGATTCTTACTTTATGAATTCTTGAATTTTCATATGCATCATTTCTTATTTCCTCAAGATCATTTATTTGTAATTTTCATGGTTAACTAGCATCATCCATATTTGAATTAAAAGCTTTAATAGCCCAATAAACTTTATGTTCAAGTTCCACAGGCAAGTGACAAGGTTTTTCATAGACTAGTCTATAAGGTGACACACCTAATGATGTTTTATAAGCAATTCAACAAGCCTAAAGAGCATCATTAAGTCTTAAAGACCAATCTTTCCTATTAGAGTTCATTATTTTCTCCAAAATGTGTTTGATCTCCTTATTAGCAAGCTCTACTTGTTCACTTATTTGAGGGTGATAAGGGGTGGCAACTTTGTGTGTGATTCCATATTTCTTCATTAAAGACTCAAATAGCTTGTTGCAGAAATGTGTTCCATCATCACTTATCATAGTTTGAGGGATTCCAAATCAACTCAAAATATTTTCTTTCAAAAACTTTATCACTATTTTATGATCAGTGTTTCAGCTTAGAATTGCTTTTATCCATTTGAAACATAATCTACTATGACTAATATGTATAAGAAACCAAATGATGGAGGAAATGGACCTATGAAATCTATACCTCAATAGTCAAAGATTTCAATGACAAGACTAGGATTTAAAGGCATCATGTGACGTTTTGAAATAGATCCCAGCTTTTGACAATTTTCACAAGATTTTGTAAGATTTTTGCAATTGTCTTTCTTGATGAAAAATGACCCCCACATGCTTCAGAATAACAAAATTTAATAACATTACTTACCTTATTGTCAGGAATGCATCTTTAAAATATTTGATTAGGACAATATTTGAATAAATATAGGTCATCCTAATAAAAGTTCTTCACTTCATTCAAGAATTTTCTTTTGTCTTAGTTACTCCAATGAGTTGGCAATTGTCCTAAAACAAGAAAATTGACAATATTAGCAAACCAAGGCATTGTAGAGACAGAAAGTAAAGATTTATCTAGAAAGTAGTCATCAATTAGTATGATGTCAATTTTAAAATTTATTGTCAATCTTGACAAATGATTTGCAACAACATTTTCAGTGTCTTTCTTATCTTTGATTGTGATATGAAATTCTTCAAGTAACAAAATTCATCGCACCAATCTAGCCTTAGAATCTTTTTTAGAAAGAAGATATTTCAATGCTGCATGATCACTAAAAACAACAATAGGTGAGCCAACAAGATAAGACCTGAATTTTTCACATATAAATACTATTACAAGTAATTCCTTTTCAGTGATGGTGTAATTCATTTGAGCGCTATCTAAAGTTTTACTTGCATAGTAAATCACATAAAGTTTCTTATCTTTTCTTTGTCCCAAAACAACATTTACAACATAATTACTAGCATCACACATTATTTCGAAAGGTAATGACCAATTAAGAGGTTGAATGATAGGAGCACAAGTAAGCAAGTTTTTAAGTTTAATAAAGACTTCTTCACAATGTTTAGTCCATTAAAAAATATTATCCTTTGTTAGAAAGTTACATAAGAGCTTAGATAATACACTAAAATCTTTGATGAACCTTCTATAAAACCAACATGTTCTAAGAATGATCTAACATCTTTAATAGATTTTGGTGTTGGCAAGTTAGTAATTAACTTCATATTAAGTTTACACTATACTTATTCTTACATCATTAGTGTAACTTTTTCACCTTGACATAATAAGCTTAGCTAAATATCATGAAAGAAAGAAAAATAAATAAAAAATAAGAACATAAATAAGATAAATATTAACTAAGTAAAGAAAAGGAATTGAAAGGCATAAACTTGGTATTAATGAAAGCAAAACTTAAGCATTATAAAAATACAAGGAGAAAAAGCAAGAGCACGATCTTGATCTGGAAACCAAGATACCTAAATGCACGGCAAATGCCTCCTTTTATAGGCTAAAATTGAAAACTATTGATTTGATGACTAATTAATGAGTGGGTGACCAACTCTTGACTTGGTGACAATCCTTATTTTCTCTTGTCTGCTCAAAACATCATTGATAATGTCAAAATTGGAACTACTTCAAAAAATAAAAGTTGTAGAAAATTATCTCAGCTTTCTTTGTAAAAAATTCAGGTCATTTGGACTTCTAGAACTTCAGATATGGGCTAAACATTAAACAGTGCTCGGGCTAAAGGACATATTCAAACTTTTTTATTATTGCTATGATTTGGACTTGAAAATGGCCTTTTTAAGTCTTAGGCTCCATATAAAAGTTGTAGGCTTATGTCTTACGTTTCCATCCATATAAAGTAGACCTAAATCCAAGATCCATAGTGACACGACCAAAAGAGGCATTTGCCAAGCATGTAGGCATCTTGGTTTCTAGATCAAGATTATGCTTTCTCTCTTTGTATTTTTTGTAATGTTTATGCTTTACTTTCATTAATATCAAGTTTATGCCTTTCATTTCTTTTCTTTTACTTAGTTAACTCTTATCTTATTTATGTTCTTTCTTTTATTATATTTAGCTAAGTTTATTATTTTACTATGAAAAGGTTACACTAATGGTGTAAGAATAAGTATAGTGTAAACTTAATATGGACTTTAATGTTTGATACTAACATGTTTTATATTTGTTATCTTGTTCACTCTTTAATACTTTGCTTGTTAAATGACTAATTTTGATTTATGTTGTATAACACTTGATACAACAAATGTTTGACACTTTCATAGTTCATACTGTAAGGTATAATCGATACCTGACTTATGAAAGGAACTTGATTTGTTGTTAACATAAGTTATAATCATGAATGCTTGACGAGATTTACAAGTTTTAGCATTAATCAAATAAGATGACGAATATAATCATGTTAACAATATATAATCTGATTGGAACCTTCTTTGTGTATGGTTTCCAATTAAATAGTAAGAGTTTATACTATACTTATTTGACATACCATTAGTGGATCTTCTAACCTTGACATTTATTATTATCATTGTTTAATCCTTATATTAATATTCCATCTTAAAGTTCTCATTTTTTTCTTCTTCTTCTCTTTTTATTATTATTATTATTATTATTATTATTGCTACTAATAATATTGTTGTTGTTATATATAATTGTTGTTTATAATTTGTACAATTAACCTCCTTGTAGTTTGACCCTAGTCTTGCTGGGTTATTTATTACTTCAACACTCCTACAGTTGAGAGAAGACATTAATCTTTTAGTCGTGTCACTAACCTTCTTAGAACTCATTCTTCCAACCAAGACACACAAAATCTTTCATAACCACAGTAATCCATACTACCTTCTTGAAATCTAGCTGTAATTCATTCTCTTGAGGTCTAAGTTGCTCCCACGACCTAACAAAAGCTTGTCCTCAAGATCAATCTAAAAATGACAAGATTGTTAGTGTCCATCCTTTTTTCACAGTCTTCTGTTATTATCTTTAATCAACCCAATTCTCGTCTTACAACTCTGGTCTTATCCGATCTTAAAAAACCCTTTAAACCACCTTCACTATTGTGACAAGTACACAACCCCTTAGCCCTTCATCGTGGAAATCTAAAGTTATGTTGAGCAAGGTGAAGCTATAATCTTTTTTAAATCCTAGGCTACAATACAAATATATATAAATTATTTTTTAAAATCAGTCATTAACTTGTATATATAAATCTATCAAGTTAACAATAAAGTTTCAATCCAAATACATAATACAAAATATAGAAAATAAAATAAAATTTAAAGTATATAAAATTAAAAAAAATACACTATTTCATGTGTTTATTTCATGAGTTTGAACTCCACAGCCCTCGTGTCATGTTTTTTCATGTGTTTATTTTTTGTTGTGTCCCTGTAACTTCGGTTTTATTTGTTGTGTATAAGCTTGCTTGTTTAAGCTTAACTCAAATTAATGTTAGCTTGGCTTGAAGTGGTTTTAAAAAATTAAAAAAATATAGTCCATAATGGTTCATTAAAAAAAAACAAAAAAGAGAAACTGTTATTAAACAATTTGATCATGCTCCTTCTACTCTACATCAATTAAGACAACACATTTAATAAGGTATTCAATGAATCATGATTTATGAATTGAGACTCATTAAAGTATTATAAAAACTTAATATATTCAAATTATTAGCTTTTTAGGACACAGTCTACTGCAATCATTATAAAATATTAAATTCAAAATGAAAAGTCAAGGCTTATATATTTTTACTTGGTGATTTTATATTTTTGTAGCTTTTTGTATATTGTTAAAAAAAAGGACTAAAACTCCAAGATAATTGAAAGACATGTAAATCTAATTCTCACACCAATTAATTATTTGTATTAGGTTCTATACAAAGAAACTTCTTTTCTCAATATCTCTAACTTGAGCATATAAAAGATATCACTAAGACAATTTTGAAAGCCTCAATTCAAGAGCTCTCACTAACTGCTATAACACGCATACTTTTAGGGAGTAGGTATAAATAAAGGTGACATGACCAAGAGATTGATGTTTTCTCCTAAGTGCAGGAGTGTTGAAGTAATAAATAACCCGGCAAGATCATGGTCGAACCACAGGGAGATTAATTGTATAAAGTATAAACAATAATAATATAACAATAACAACAATAATAATAATACTAATAGTAGTAGTAATAGTAATAATAATAATAGTAATAATAATAATAATAATAGAAGATGAAGAAAAAGAAGAAGAAGAAATTGATAAGAACATTGAGATGTAAGATTAATGTAAAGATTAAACAATGATAACAACAAATGTTAAGGTTAGAGGATCCACTAATGGTATGTCAAACAAGTATAGTATAAACTCTCAGTATTCAATTGGAAACCACACACAAAAAAGTTCCCAATCAGATTATAAATTGTTAATATGATTATATTAGTTATCTTTTTTTATTAATATTAAGACTTGTAAAAGTTATCAAGCATTTATTATTATAACTTAACAACAAATCAAGTTCCTTTCATAACACAAGTGTCAGTTATACCATACAGTATGCGCCATGAAAGTGTCAAGCAATTGTTGTACAAAGTATTATACAATATAAATCTAGATTAATCATTTAACAAACAAAGTATTAAAGAGTGAACAAGATAACAAATATAAAACATGTTAGTATCAAATATTAAAGTTCATATTGAGTTTACACTATACTTATTCTTACACCATTAGTGTAACATTTTCACCTTGACACAATAAACATAGCTAAATATAATGAAAGAGAGAAAAATAAATAAACAAGATAAAAACATAAATAAGATAAAAGTTAATAAGTAAATGAAAAGAAATGAAAGACATAAACATGATATTAATGAAAATAAAACTTAAGCATTATAAAGATACAAAGAGAGAAAGCAAAAACATGATCTTGATCTAGAGACCAAGATGTCTAAATGCATGGTAAATACCTCCTTTTATAGGTCAAAATTAGAAACTATTGATTTGATGACTAATTAATGAGCGGGTGACCAACTCTTGATTTGATGATAATTCTTATCTTCTCTTGTTTGCTCAAAACGTCATTGATAACTTCAGAATTGGAACCATTTGAAAATATAAAAGTTGTAGGAAATTGTCTCAGCTATCTAAAAAAAAATGGAGGTCATTTGGATTTCTATAACTCGAGATATGAGTCAAATAGTGAATAGTGCTTTGGCTATAAGACAGATTCAGACTTCTTCGTTGTTGCTACAATTTGGACTTGAAAATGATTTTTTTAAATCTTGAGCTTCCATGAAAGTTGTAGGCCTATGTCTTATTTTTTTATTCATATAAAGTAGACCTAAATCTGAGATCTATAACTCCAAATATGACTCAATTACCAAATAGTATTTTGGTTTGGACTACACCGGCATCTCTTTTTTAAGTTTGGTCATCTCTTTATTTTTTTAATTTTACTTGTTGAACTCATAAATCAATTCTTTTATTTATGAGATAGGTTTACATTTAAAATGAATATTTACAAAAAATTAAAGATATCTTATATTATTAGATATGTTATTATAAAACATACTTTAGTTAAAAAATTATTGATACTTCAGGTATAAAATAATAATATAGCCTTAATAAAAATATACTTTTAAATATTAATAAAAAAATTATAAATATTTTCTTCTTTTTTATGTCCATAAAAAATAAAATACATGAGTTATTGAAATTTTTATAATCAACTTTTTAACTTCTACAGCCTACCCTTCTACAACGCTCACTCCGCCCATGATGTTGAGTAGAACACGTTGATATGAGATGTTGATCTTTTCTTAAATTTCTAGGCTTTTCTTGTTAAAAGAAACTTTCTACACTGCTCTACACTGCAAGTCTTTTCAAGTTTCTCGCTGGGATCCTCTCCTGTTCTGGTGTTCACCGGAGAGTCTAAAAAACAGGGCAAACCTTTCTTTCATTAACAAGGAGGAGTGGGAGGTATGCATTTGGGCCCTGGGCATGTAATAACCTTTTGGGTGGTAATTTCGGACAATCCTTTTGTTATGTGCCTGGACCTCATGTCTCCAGCCTTGGGTTTCTTGCCTGGGCCTCCGGTCTGGAGTTTTGACAATTCAATTGAATCAATTTTTAATTTTATTTTATTTTTTTACTAAAAAAAATACTTAATATTATCTTTTATGTTGGAAAAAACCCAACAAGTGCCACCTATTTAATTTAATAATTGCTAAAGTGGAGCCTTTAGTAGACTGCAAGGAGAAAATTATCTTTATAATTTTTCTCTCGGTGAACTGAAGAAACCAATAATAACTTGACACGTCATCAGGGACGCAAACCTTCGCGCATACACAAAGGAGTCATTTTCTGTTGAACTTTTCGGCACGGATCAGAACTCGACAAGATAATTCGACCATGACTTCGAAAACCTCCTCCGTACCGTACACTTCTCTACCTTCACAACCGGACTCCTATCCCCAAAACGTCATCGTTCTCTCCTACTACCATCGACCTCCAAACCACATCCTCCGCCGCTGTCTCCTCTTCACAACCGCAATCCTCTTCCTCTCGGCCGCCGCCTACCTCCTCTACCCTTCCGACCCGGCCATCCAACTATCCCGAATCAAACTCAACCACATCCGAGTGAACTCGTCCCCTGAACTTACTCTGGACGTCTCATTCTCTCTGACAATTAAAGTTGAAAACAGGGATTTCTTCTCTCTGGATTACGATTCTCTTGTAGTTTCGGTTGGGTACAGAGGGAGAGAGCTAGGGTTTGTGAATTCAAAGGGAGGGAAAATCAGAGCGAGAAGGAGTTCGTATGTGGATGCAAGGCTTGATTTAAATGGTCTTGAGGTTATAAAGGATGTTTTTTATTTGATTCAGGATTTGGCTAGAGGTGTTATTATTTTCGATACTAATACACAGGTTGAAGGAGACCTTGGCCTCTTGCTTTTCAAAATCCCCATTAATGTAAGTACTTTTTTTATATATTTTAATTTCTTCGTGCTACTTTAGTAAGTAATCTGAGTTTTTGAAATGTTTCAGGGAAGAGTCTCGTGTCAAGTGTTTGTGAATACAAATAATCAGACAGTTGAGCATCAAGATTGTTACCCTTAGGTCAGGTTATAAACTGTTTTCTGTATTAATTTTATAAACGCCACCTAAGATTAGAGAGATCAAGTTGCTCTGAGTTTAGAGGGGGATGGATCACTTATTGCTTTCCACTGCAACTTATATCTAAGGCCATGCCCATCTTAGTAATTTGCCAAATTCATAAGGCTGTGTATGTCAGGGGAGGGGTGGAGGATGAATGGGTAAAAATAAAATTGAAGGATGGGCTATTCATCTAGTTTTTGCCAAGCAAGATCCTTTCCCCAACCCCCCTCAGATTTGGAAGCTCTAGCATGTCATGTTGTGGTTTCTTGTTCACTGTGAATTGGTGTTCAGCTGTTTATATGATGGAGTGCAAGAGGGATCTGAACCATATCATCATGCTTTTATTACGCAAGGGGTTGATTTTACTATTACATTGGTCATATTAGATAGTAAATTCTGTACCATCCAAGTGGATTTGCTAACTTTGAGCTGCTATCTGATCTTTTCAGTGACATGGGAATTTCAGCATTTCCAGCTGACTGTCTTGAATAGGACAAATTAAAAGATGGGTGCTGGAGGTAAATAGTATGGTGTGATACGTGCTCAGTGTATTCATTCATTGTGATCAATAGCATGGTGTGATCTACTTACAAGTACAGTTAGGACAAAAGATTAATTTATGAGCAACAACAGTATCCCCATATTTCACCTTAGTATGAAA
This sequence comes from Populus ilicifolia, assembly GCA_015708895.1. Classification (NCBI taxonomy): domain Eukaryota; kingdom Viridiplantae; phylum Streptophyta; class Magnoliopsida; order Malpighiales; family Salicaceae; genus Populus; species Populus ilicifolia. The sequence goes on along the minus strand of SRLM01000633.1, from coordinate 54,449 downwards.
GCTAATAATTCTTGTGTTTTTTTTCCCCATACAATTAGCGAAAAAAGGTTAATTTGTTTCCTGGGTATATATTGACGAGGAGCATGTGTGAAACGATATCACTAATAGTGTTATACTTCATGAATAATTATTTTCATTATCAATAACCCTGACTATTTTAAAAATAAATAGTTATGATGCAATCCACACACATTTGGTGGCAAATCCGCATTAGATTTTAAGGTTCTTATAATGTGCTTTCAGAATGTGCTGACTATGACAGCAGCTATTCTATTGGGGAGAATGAGTATTTTGTTCTCAGAATTAAGATGGTTTACAGTGCATGAAATGTCCACCAAGATCTCCATAGTTTGCCCCCTTCCCACTATGACTTGCAACCCTAGTTTCATGTCTGTTGTGTAGTTGCCTTGGCTCGCCTATGAAAATCTTCAACCTTAGCTCCGTCCACATACTTAATTTGTAATTGGGTGAAGCATGCTTAAGAGGGTTTAGCGCAATTGAACTTTGTCACTGCCTTCTCTATGATCTTGACGGGAAAAAAATGGATACAAAAGAATTAATATTTTATTGCATCATAAAACCTTAAGAGGCTATTCTGTAGGTTTTATTCAGAGGTGCGTAATTGCTTTTGAAGACCTGGTAACGGAGTATAGTCCAACCCATTATTATTGGGCTTAATATATAATGATTTATTAGACATTTTATTTAGTGTGCCATAAGCCTAATTTTGTTTTTTTACTAGGGTTTCTTTGTTCTGATGATTTAGATGTAATTTTCTACATTATGGTGAGATTATTGATGATGAAATAAGAAGAGTGACATGCTTCTCTTCTCCCATCCCTCCTCCTCCTCCTCCTCCTCCTTGTTATCATCCTTTTCTTCTCGAGCTCCTTTTTTTCTTTTTACACTCCTTTTCTTTCTTCTCTCTTTCTTCCCTGTTCTTTCTTCTAATATCTTCTCTTCTCCAACTCGTTTTCTTTATCTTCTTCATCTAATTTTCTTCTCTTCTTCTGCATCTTAGCTTTTTTCTCCTCTTACTTTTGTTCAATTTTATATGTCCCACATCAGCTTTGGTATCAGAGAATAGGTATTTTTTGGTTGTTTCTAAAACCAATGATCCAGTGCAAAACCACAACCTTGCTGTCCAGCAAAACCGCCACTGTCTAAACTCATCCTACACCCTACATCCACTGTACAGCAGCATCAGATCTAACAACCACAATGCTGTCCGAACAATCCCCAAGTCCTGTCAATTTCAGCTACGAACCACCACACAACAGCCCCTCTTCCAGTTACCCGCAACTGTACCCAACAGAAACCACACCATATTAGCCACCCAAAACCACCACACAACAACCTTATCATTCAACAAAACCAATCTACCAAAAAAAAAAAAAATCAATTTGCAATGGACTATTTAAATTCAAACCCTTTCAAACACCCTCCTACATCTCATCTTTTGAAGTCCCTCATAATTCTGAATCTTTGTTTTTTTCCGTTAGTAAAATCCAAATCCCTACACCTACATCTCTCCTTTTAACTCTCAGATCCTTCCTCTTAATTCTGAATAGTTATGAATACTTTTGATTGTGATAGAGTAGAATATTAAATCATAAAGTTTTTTCTACTGTATCACAAATGTTAAATGATCATGTCACCTGCAAAAATATTGAATAACAAATCATATATTTTTATAAAAAATTAATAAAGATAGGAAAGGCGCGAACCTATAAGGTGGACGTGTTGAATCACAAGAACATTATTATAGTTGTATTTCGCAGAGAGATAAGATGTACGAGACAGAACTATGTAAATGAGAACGCTTGGACGAGAATGATTTGTGTCTGGTAAGGTAGACGTTAAAAATCTGTGTTTATTCCTCTATTCGATGGTAGAAGGTGAGATGGAATGAATTAAAGAAAATATTTGATTTATGCTTATATGTATTTCTTGTGCTTGACATATGGTTCAACATTTTTTTTTTTACATAACTTTTAAGTAGTTTTTTAATACAATAAAATATATTTTAATTTCATTTAAAAATATACACGTTAATCTGTATGTTTTCTTTATATCTTAGACTTGAAATAATAGAAAAATAATAATTTTCTATTTCATTATGAATTATATTTCTTAATAATGTATTTTTTTTCTTATAATAGTTAAAAGTATAAAAATTATCAAGTAATAAGGTTTATATGCATAAAATCACATTAACAAATAGTTTGTTAAAGATACAAAAAATTATAACTTATTTTATTGTATGTATAAGAATAATAAAAATAAAATTGAAAACTTGCGTGTTTTCTTTAAAATGAAAACTTGAAATAAATAGCATTTAAAATGAAATCGAACATTGTAACTAAAACATGGTAATTCAGGTTCTTCTCTTATTATAAGAGTTGATTGAGCCTTTGCACATCCACAATTGCTTAACGTCAACTCTATGGGGATTTTTTTTATTGTTTAATCAAAATGTAATATGCATTATAGATCAAAAGTAGACAAAGCTGAAGGACCAGCTAGTTCTGTACAAAAAATATAATAAACAGAAATGGGGAATATGCTCCCCAAAGGACAAAACTAGTAATCAAAAACTAGGAGCAACAGAGGTTATCCTAGAAATCCCATAAATACGTAGATGTCCAGGATAACCCCTTGGAGCAAAAACAGAAGGCTTCTATAATTACACATATCAACAACAAACAGGTAAGATAAATGAATTTCCTGGTAATAATCCCAGCAATGGAGGACAGCTCCATTGACCCAGCAAAATCTGAATGAAAACGGGGATTCAAGCCATCAGCATACAGGCTTACATAAGCATAGGCACCGAAAAAGCATGATTACAGCATCCCCTGCGCGCATGTGCATATCACCTAGGAGAACCACCTCCATCCCTAGAATTCCTTTCATTGTAACTGGAATAACATTCAGCTGAATGAGAAGGCCACATCAACATGCATGATCACAGAACCTACAGAACTTCCAAGAAGCAGATCAGGTAATGAAGAAGCCGGAAGCTCTAACACTTTTTCATCGACTATTAAATGCACCACCTCAGCCATGACTCCAACTGATCAGCAGTAAAAACCACCATAAAAAAAAAAAAGGAACACCAGCCGGAGACAGTGCCAGCCAAGACAAGGAAGCGTATGCTGTTGTGATCACCAGCATGCCTGGTACGCCAACAGGGGTCTAATAAATTGCACCAAATAGCCGACACAACATTATGAAGGACCTCATCCATCTATCCAGTCCCATGCATTATAATGTAATATAACAGCTGAATGAAGAAGCTTCCACCCAGCAAAGCAACATCACACGAGAAAAACAATCATCAGGAATTCTTATGACAGTGGTCCCGTAGCAAGGCAAATACAGCTAAGTAATTATCAAATGGTAACTTGGCAGACTGTCCAGCCAATAAACCTGCCAACAAATGCATTGTCATGGAATGTAAGTTCATATAGAAAAACACTTGAAATTTGCGGAAGATGATTTCCACTAAATTATGTGTTATCGAAGATTCTTTTATTCCTTTCTTCCCATATCAAATAAACAGTAATGGTTAAAGAGACTCTTCTCATTCTGGCTTCAAGATTCTTCTTCCTTGTGCTTAATCCTCTAGTTGCACTGTTCAAGGTAGCCATACGCTTATTTATTCTTAACCCTGCCCTTATCTTCCTCCACATAATAGAGGTCCAATTGCAGGCGAAAAACATATGGCTCTGATTCTCATCATGATGCCGGCTTAGCACACAATGCGTTTCTGTCTCAATGAATCTTAACCGATCCCTTGTTCCTAGTCTCCCCAACATAGCCAACCATAAAATGAAGTTGTATCTAGGGAAGCATCAATATTCCCAAACTACATTATTCTAGGACACAGGAATACCTTCAACTCTGAGGTATTCAGCGAAGGGCCCATCACAAATTTCCCAACTTCTCATCATGGAAATGGCTTCGGATTCACCCCCACAATCCTCCGGTAGCTGATTCCTGATGGATGGAATGGACTTCCATGGAGGTGACGAGGTTCGCTGAAGAGGAGCATTCCAGATGGAGTGATGTCTCAAGAAGTATTGATGCTCCCATTTGTTCCAAACATAATTAGTTTTAAGGTGAATGTTCCAAAGTTGTTTGGCTAGAAGCATTTGTTTCTACCTTTATATCAAACAAACCCAAACTACCCTCATTCTTGGGCAAACAATCATCTTTCAAAGCTACTAAAGAAGACTTGTTTCTCAAGGTATTGCCCGTACACAAAAGTTTCAGCTGATGCAAATTAATTCATTTATCACCAGCATGGCATGCGGAATATACCAAGCCAAAATATTCTTATAAATTCACTTAAAATCAATAGAATTATTGATGAAATAATTTGATTAGTAAATTATGGTGATTACATACGGAGTTCAAGATTTAAAAAAATTATTTTCAAGTCTAAATTATATCTACATTTATCTTACAACCTGAGTACTGTTCAATGTTTGGTCTATATCTAAAGTTTTAGAAGTCCAAATGGCCTCTATTTTTTTCCTGAAAAGCTGAGATAATTTCCTACAACTTTTATGTTTTTAAGTGGTTCTAGTTCTGATATTATCAATGATGTTTTGGGCAGATAAGAGAAGATAAGGATTGTCACCAAGTCAAGAGTTGGCAACCTACTCATCAATTAGTCATTAAATCAATAGTTTTTAATTTTAGCCTATAAAAAGAGGTATTTACCATCCATTTAAGTATCTTGGTCTCCAGATCAAAATCATGCTCTTGCTTTCTCTCTTTGTATTTTTTGTATTGCTTATTTTTGCTTTCATTAATATCAAGTTTATGTCTTTCATTTCTTTTTCTTAGTTGACTTTTATTTTATTTATATTTTTTTTTGTGTTTTTTTTTCTTTCATTATGTTTAACTAAATTTATTATGTGAAGGTGAAAAAGTTACATTGCTAGTGTAATAATAAGTATAATGTAAACTCAATATAGACTTTAATATTTGATACTAAAATGTTTTGTATTTGTTATCTTGTTCACTTTTTAATACTTTGCTCGTTAAATGACTAATCTAGATTTATATTGTATAACACTTGTTACAATAAATACTTGACATTTTCATAACCCATACTATATGGTATAACCGATACCTGAGCTATGAAAAGAATTTGATTTATTGTTAATATAAGTTATAATCATGAATACCTGATGAGATTTATAAGTATTAACGTTAATAAAAAAAGATGACTAATATCATCATGTTAACAATTTATAATCTGATTGGAACCTTCTTTTTATGTGGTTTTCAATTGAATAATAAAAGTTTATACTATACTTGATTGGCATTCTATTAGTGAATCCTCTAACCTTGACATTTATTATTATTATTGTTTAATCCTTACGTTAATCTTCCATCTCAAAGTTCTTATCAATTTCTTCTTCTTCTTTTTTTCTTCTTTACTACTATTACTACTACTACTACTAGTATTATTATTTTTATTATTGTTGTTGTTGTTATTGTTATTGTTGTTATTATATTATTATTATTTATAATTTATACAATTAACCTCCCTATAGTTTAATCCTAGTTTGGCTGGGTTATTTATTATTTTGACATTTTTATATTTAAAAAAATACATTAATTTTTTAGTCATGTCATTTAACCCCACATTTTTGTGGAAAGAATCCATAAAGGTTACCATTGATAGTCACAGAGAATGATGAGGTTTTAACACATATCATTACTAGATGAACAAATCTAAGAGGGTAACCCAGCAGCTGGAGGAGCCTTACAAGGAAAGGTGATTGAATCGAATCGAATCGAATGCCCTTCTAAAATCAATTTTAACAAGGCATCTTGGGGAGACACTTTTCCTGCTGTAATGCCATAGGAGCTCTTGAATCAGATTAATATTATCAACCATGTTTCTCCCACCCAGGAAAGCATTTTGAATTGGACTACTGATGTCTTTGAGGACAAGGGTCATTCTCTCAGCTAAGAGTTTGGGATTACCTTGTAAACAACATTACAACAAAAAAAGGTCTGAAGTCATTAGCAGACACAGGGACCAAAGCAATAATGGAATGATTAATCTGCTTAAGTACCTTGCTAGAAATTAAGAAATCATGCGCTGCCGCACAAAAATCTTCCCCAACTGTATCCCATGATTTCTTGAAGAAGAGAGTTGAGTACCCATCAGGCCCAGGAGCTTTGTCATTACCAATACCAAAAGGAGCTGTCTTGATATCATCACTAGATACAGGGGCCAAAAGAAAATCATGATACCTGTCATCAAGACACGGCCCGCAATGAAGAACATCTGCATCAACAGGGATTGTAGCCTTTGGGGTTCCGAGAAGCTCACTGTAGTATCTAACAAATTCTGCTCTGACTTCATCTAAAGAGGTAGTAATACCACCATTACTGCATTGGATAACTAAAATGTAATTTCTTTTGTGTCATTGGCTCATCAAGGCATGAAAAAAGCTAGTGCCCTTGTCACTCTCCTTGAAGAAGTTGCATTCAAGTTTCTAAACAAAAAACACAGCTTTGAGGTTCATAAGTTCCAGCCTTAATTGCTTCTCTTTCCAAGAGGGTAATGTTATCCCTGTCATCATGGAATAGGGATTGGTGATGCTCCAAATCAATTTCAGCTCTTGAAACCCTATCAGATATGTGGCTGAAGTGAAGGTTGTTGAGCTGTTTCAAATGACCGAAACATGAACTTGAGCTTCTTGCATAAGATAATCATAGGTGTTCCTTCAAAATGAGACTGCCACCCTTCAGATACAAGAGCTGTATACTCAGAATGATCAGCCCGCAAATTATGGAATTTGAAAGCTCGTCTGCCCTTCGATTACTTCCACCCAATCTGAACGTGAGCTCTCGAGTGATTAGAGAAAGCACCCGCGGGGGAATTTCACTTGGGACTGATTCTGAAGGCTACTCCACATGGGGTTGACCAGCACACGATCAATCTTTGTCCAGATTTTCCCATTTGACCAGAAGTAGTGGCAGCCAGTGTAATTCAAATCAGAGAGCCCTAAGTCTGAACAACACGCTCTGAAATCAGATACTTCATAGTTAGTAACAGGTTCCTCGTTGTGTTTATCATCTTGTGATAGAATAGAGTTGAAATCACCTAATACAATCCAAGGAGATGCTGGAGCCCATAGCTAAGGTCATCCCATAAAGATTTTCTTGCAATAACTGTATTGTACCCATATACAAAGGTGGCTACCAAAGTGTGTTGATTTTCCAAGCTACGCACTGAGATATGTACAGCTTGGGAAGATGAATTCATTAAATCAACAATTACAGTAGGAGGATTCCACAGCACAACAATCCTGGCAGTACCTGCAATTTCAACATTAGAAAAAAACCTCCAATGGTTCAATCTAAACTTGTGCATGAATTGAAGCTTGGAAGAAACTAGCTTAGTCTCTAAAGGCCACACACATCACATTTGCTTTTCTACATGAGATTTACCATCTCATGTTGCTTCAGAGGGCTATCAAGCCCTCTGACATTCCAACTTATCAATTGCATTATAGTGGTGGACGGGTAGGAGGCTCCCTACCACTTTCAGTAGCTCTATTTTCAATTCCTTTATGAACATTCCCGGTAGTTACACCATCAACTGGCCTTTCATGACCCGTCTGTTTCCGGCCTTGAGGTGCCCTTGCAATGACTTTGCTGTTTTGGATATTGAAGCCAACACTGCCAGGAGACTTTCTAGTTTTCCTTCCCCTGACAGTTTCCCATTCTTCAGAAATGACGTCTACCTCAGATTGCATGGGGTCGAGATTTTGATCTGCAACATCTTTCTCTTTATTATTCTCCACGCTAGCATTAGCGATCGGACCCACACGTATAGAGCGACACTGCTGTGCTTAGTACTGCCCTTTTGTTTAGCTGCATGGCTGCCCTTCTTCCTTGTCTCTACAACAATGCTTTTCTTTCCCGCGACAATTTCCATTTCTTCAATTATGACATCCACCTCAGTTTGCACGGGGTCAAAACTTTGGTCTGCCACAACATCGTTCACTTTATTATTCTTCACACTGATGTCTGCAGGAGATCCCAAACCGTCAGAGACATTGCCATGCCATGCTTCGCACTGCCCATTTGTTTAACTTCATGTCTGCCCATCTTTCTTGACTCTACAATAGTCTCAGAGCAAACTCCAGTTGCATGACCAAGAACTTTGCACTGCTTGCAAAATCTAGGTAATGTCTCATATATAACTGATCGTGTGAGTGCAGTGCCATTCGGCAGAAGAATGTCAACAGAATGGACAAGATCATCAAGCAAATCGAGTTTCACAAGCACTCTAGCATACAAGATTCTCGACATAGTAGAAGTAAGCTTATCACATTGAATAGGTTCCAATCACGCTAGCAATCTTAGAGAGGTAATTGGTAGACCAACATTTTGGTGGTAGATTTAGAAATTTCACAAACAGGGACCCTAGTCATTTTTTCATAGCCGTAGTGAAATACTCCAGCATAAACTTCACAATTAAGGGCCTGCCATACACCCAGCACGGGCCCACTGGCGAGACCGTCAATTTGTCATCAACACTGTCAAATTTGTATACTAACCAGCCAAATTCATGAATGGTAAAAAAAAGCTTCACGATGCCCATGTGTTTGTGATAATACATGAAAGAAACCCAGAGAACAAAATTTACTTAAAACGGAAAAAAATACGTCCAAGCTTTGACGACATTAGGGTAAAAGAGAAACTTGTCAAATTGATATAGCTGCTTTGGATGTTTTGCATTGAAAAATGCTAAGTGGAACATTCAAAATAAGGGATTCATAAATATTAATAATATACAACCACTCCAAACCTGATTTACTGTTGATAACATAGTAACCAAAAAAAAAAGATAAAAATACCTAAATTTGATAAAAGAGAGATTGAGGGATGATATATTCATATTCTAGTTATTATCTAACAAGTAAAAAAATTTAAATATTCATATCTTAGTTTAGTTTTGAATATATATATATATTAAATAATAAATATTAGTTGGATAATTAATACTTGTACATCTAATTTTTTATAAAATGTTTTACTTCATATTTATATGATAAAAAAAAACATATAAAGTACTTATATCAAAAAATTCACTTTTTCAGTTGACTCAAGTCAATATCTATTAGGCTGGACTTAAGATTTGTGTAATATGTATTTTATTTTTGCAATGGATTCTGCAATTGACAATATTCCTCAATTCTCTATTCTCTCTCATCATGGCAGAAATTGCTCCTTTTGAGTTCACGGGGCTATGTTTAGAAGTTAGGCATTACTACTAGCAACCTTGTTCATCCTATGTTGCCAGATAAAAATTAATTTTTCAACACAAAATAATTGACTTTTTTTTGATAAAAGTAATTAAGAATTATACATATACGTAAAATTTTGAAAGAAATGTTGTGGTAAATCAAAAATTAAATTAGAAAGCAAAAATAGATGAAAATTTAGATAAAAAGGTACTTAGATTTTTTTTATTTAATTGTATATCAATAATTTTTTATAAGAAAAGTAATAATTTAAATTCTATTAAGAATAAAATAATTTACTATTATAATCTTTTTTTTTCTTATTAATATTATTATTATTACTGACCAAAAAATAATAGTTCATTAATAAAAATAGAAGGAGATTGGAGTAACTATTTGACACGACTAAAAGATTGATGTCTTCTCCCAAATGCAAGAGTGTAGAAGTAATAAATAACTCGGCAAGACCCGAGTCAAACCACAGGGAGGTTAATTGTACAAATTATAAACAATAATTATAACCGACAATAATAGTAATAATAACAACAACAATAATAATAGTAGCAATAATAATACTAATACTACTACTACTACTACTACTACTACTAGTAGTAGTAGTAGTAGTAGTAGTAATAGTAGTAGTAGTAGTAAAGAAAAAAAAAAGAAGAAAAGTTGATGAGAACTTTGAAATAGAAAATTAACGTAAGGATTAAATAATAATAACAAACAATGTCAAGGTCAGAGGATCCACTAATGGTATGTTAAACAAGTATAGTATAAACTCTTATTATTCAATTAAAAACCATACATAAAGAAGGTTCCAATTAGATTATAGATTGTTAATATGATTACATTAGTCATCTTATTCAATCAATGCTAATACTTGTAAATTTCATCAAGCATTCATGATTATAACTTATGTTAACAACAAATCAAGTTCCTTTCATAGCTCAAGTGTTGGTTATACCATACAATATGGGCTATGAAAATGTCAAGTATTTGTTGTATCAAGTGTTATATAACATAAATCAAGATTGGTCATTTAACAAGCAAAGTATTAAAAAGTAAACAAGATAACAAATATAAAACATGTTAGTATCAAACATTAAAGTCCATATTAAAGTTTATACTATACTTATTCTTACACCATTAGTTTAACCTTTTCACCTTGACATAATAGACTTAGCTAGACATAATAAAAGAAAGAACAATATATAAACAAAATAAGAACATAAATAAGATAAAAGTTAACTAAGTAAAGGAAAGGAAATGAAAGATATAAACTTGATATGAATGAAAACTAAGTATAAACATTACAAAAAATACAAAAAAGAGAAAGCAAGAGCATGATTTTGATCTGAACACCAAGATGTGTAAATGCATGGCAAATACCTCCTTTTATAGGCCAACATTGGGAACTATTGATTTGATAACTAATTGATGAGTAGGTGGCTAACTCTTGACTTGGTGACAATTCTTATTTCCTTTTGTCTACTCAAAACGTCATTAATAACGTTAAAATTTGAACCACTTGAAAACATAAAAGTTATAGAAAATTGTCTCAACTTTCTTATATAAACAATTTAGATCATTTTGACTTCTAGAACTCCAGATATGGTCATAATACTGAACAGTGCTCGGGCTGGGAGACAGATTTAGAGTTCTTTGTTGTTGCTTCAGTTTGAACTTGAAAATGACCTTTTTAGATCTTGGGTTCTATATGAAAGTTGTAGGCATAGTCTTACCTTTCCATCTATATAAAGTAGACCTAAATTTGAGATCTACAGCTCTAGATATGATCCAATTACTGAACAGTGTTGCGGTTTGGACAGCAGCAACATCTTTTTTCTAAGTTTGACCATCTTTTTGTCCTTTCAATTTCAGTTCTTAAATTCATCAGTCAATCTTTTTATTTATGTGATAGGCCGGCATTTAAAATGAACATTTACTATAAATTAAAGGTATGTTATATTATTAATTATATTATTATAAAACATATTTTAGTTAAGAAGTTATTGATACTTCAAGTGCAAAATGATGATATAAAACCTTGATAAAAATTCACTTTTAAGTATCAATCACACCCCCCAACTAGCTTATTACTAGTTTTTAGTAATCAAAGCGTTAAAATAGAAAAACACTTTGCAAATTCCACAAAGCAAGGTAGTCATCATTTAACTTCCATTAATCTATCCAAATAAACAAACTCTCATTAAATTTATATACTTGCTCAATACCTCTTAATAACATATTCATAAACCTTTCTTTTATGCTCAATGTATCAACACATAATTATAGGACTTTTGTTAAAAGAAAATAAAATTTTTCTTCGAATGTTTAAGGTTAACTTTTTTTTTTGGTAATTTGACATATGTATTAAAAGAAAAGGGTACAAAGAGTATAAGGGGCATACCCCAAATTTACAATGAGAACAGAAATGTAAAACAACAGATGTCTACAGGCTAGCCATCGAACAAAAACTCAGACCTAACTAAATTCATTAAGGAAACTAATACAACCAGCTAAATATCAAATGAAGAATTTATGTTATTGACCCTCCAAGCCCTTTGGATCCTTTTGTTTTCATCTGTTGGTAGAACGTTCCTCATCAAATCAAACTTATCACGGATGATACATTTGATTTGATCAAAAACTAAATTATGAGTTCTAGAGATTCCTGCAAAGGTCCTTGCATTCCGTTCTTGCCAAATATGATACACTGTAGTTGCAAAACTGAGTTTACGAGAAAAATTGATGAAACCTTTGCCATGCCAAGTGACAGTGGCCCATCGAATCCATTCATCCCATCCTTTTGTCATTATTGGAATATTGACTTTGTCACAAACAGCCCATCAGATTACTTTAGTATAGGAGCATTCAAAGAACAAGTGGTTGTGATCTTCACTGTTGCGGAAATAGAGTGAGCATCGATTGGGACCATGTATACCAAACCAATGAAGTCTATCTTGAGTTGTGAGTTTCTGTTGTACAGCCATCTATAGAAGAAACGAATGTCTTGGAACAGCATTCTTGAACCACACAATGTCATGCCATTCCACCATCGGATGATGAAATCTTAGTTGTTCTCAAGCTACTTTGATCGAGAATTTGCGATTTGGTAAATCCAGCCAAATAATCTCATCCTTTTGCCCTATCAAAGGTTTAGAATTGGGAGGAATAGCTTCTATAATGGGATGCCAGCTAATAGTTTGAGTGGTAGGAATTTTCCATTCTGAGTTATGAATCAGCATATTCACCTTCGCGTTCTTTTCCATACCTGAATCATAAATGAATCTTTCACCATAAGAATCCGCGAGCGGGCTATGAGGATGCCAATTGTCAAACCATAAAGAGGTTGTCATGCCATCTCCTATAATGTACTTCATCTTCGACCATGCTAAGGGTTTGAGCTTTAGAATCTTTCTCCATGCCCAAGAGCAATTCTCTAGCGTCTTGATTGTCTAGAAATTCCTACCATGCAACAGATTAGATCTGATCCAAGTAGACCAGATAGAGCCATTTGAGTCATTGCACAGGTTCCAAATGTGTTTCAACAAAGCAATCTTGTTCCATTCTGTTATCCTTTTTATTCCTAGCCCCCCCTCTTTTTTGGGAAGACATACCTGATCCCAAGCCACTTTAGTCCCAGTAGTTCTCATATCTGATCCTGTCCAAAGAAAGGATCTCATAATTTGCTCCACATTTTTTATGACTTACCGAGGTAAGAGGAAGAGAGATGCCCAATAAACCTAGATGGAAAATAAAATTGAATTAATCAGTTGTACTTGTCCTACATACGAGAGTGTTCTACAAGTCCAATGTCGAACTTTAGAGGTGATTCGATCCACGAGGCCCTTACAATAAACAACCTTTAGTCTGGACGAGATAAGAGGCACTCCTAAATATTTCATAGGGAGCTCCCCCTCTGTAGTTTAAGGTTAACTTCCTTGGGTTGGGATTATTATTGTTGTTTTTTTCTTGTTTTTTTAATATATATACATATAATTTAAAACATCATGCATCTGTAACCCATACAACGAGCTTTCAACTAATGACTCTCAGACTAGTTGGTCTTAAAGCATTAGGTGTTATGACACCCCTATGAACTTAGTAACTTGGGTTGCAGATACTGATATGTAGATAGTGCAATGTTTGATTCCCTTAAACTTTTCTCCTCAACTCATGTAACAAACGTTGGACCAATAGCTCCCATGTCAGTTGACTTTAGGGTATTAGGTTAACAAACACCTCTTCGGGCTTGAGGAAATGGAAGTACTGGTGGGGAATCAATTTTTTCTTTGCAATTTTCATATTCAACCCCTTCCTTACCCTTATAGATTGACTCATTATCTTTCTCGTAAGGTTCAAGAGTAGATTTTTCAATAACCTTACCACTGCGAAGAGTAGTGACTGATTTGACTTGATCCATGTGTTGGCTTTCGGAACTACGTGCATTTGTATTGTATTGTCCCTTGGGATTTTGTTATGGTTGAGATGAAAACTTACCTTTCTCTTGAAAAATGAGAGCAAATATTAATTTTGCAAGAGTATCTTTAAAATCTGTAATGTTTTGAGCAACTTGAGTATTGATTGTCTCTTACTTTTCAATGAATGCATGCAATGTTTCTTCAATATTTCTTCTAGGAGGTGGAGTATAAAGAGGTATATATCCATGAGAATTTTAAAAATTATGATGTGCTTGAAACAATGGTTGTGAAGTTTGTTGACACAACTAAAAGATTGATGTCTTTTTCCAAGTGTAGGAGTGTTGAAGTAATAAATAACCCGGCAAGACCGGAGTTGAACCATAGGGAGGTTAATTGTATAAATTATAAATAAAAATAATACAACAACAATAACAACAATAACAATAATAACAACAATAATAGTAATAACAATAGTAGTAATGATAATGATAACAACAACAACAACAACAAGAATAATAATAATAAAAAAAGAAAAGAATATGATGAGAATTTTGAGATGAAATATTAATGTAAGGATTAAATAGTGATAATAACAAATGTCAAGGTTAGAGGATCCACTAATGGTACTGCAAACAAGTATGGTATAAACTTTTATTATTCAATTGGAAACCACACACAAAAGAGGTTCCAATCAGATTATAGATTGTTAACATGATTATATTAGTGATCTTATTCAATTAATGCTAATACTTGTAAATCTCATCAAGCATTCATGATATAACTTATGTTAACAATAAATCAAGTTCTTTTTATAGCTTAGGTGTCGGTTATACCATACAGTATGGGCTATGAAAGTGCCAAGCATTTGTTGTACCAGGTGTTATACAACATAAATCAAGATTAGTTATTTAATAAGTAAAGTATTAATGAGTGAACAAGATAACAAATATAAAACATGTTAGTATCAAACATTAAAGTTCATATTACGTTTACACTATATTTATTGTTACACCATTAGTGTAACCTTTTCACCTTGACATAATAAAATTAGCTAGAAATAATGAAAAAAGAAAAATAAATAAATAAAATAAGAACATAAATAACATAAAAGTTAGCTAAGTAAATGAAAGGTATAAACTTGATATTAATGAAATTAAAGCATAAATATTACAAAAAATATAAAGAGAGAAAGCAAGAGTATGATTTTAAAATGGACACTTGGGAACTATTGATTTGATGACTAATTGATGAGTAAGTAGCTAATTTTTGATTTGGTGACAATCTTTATCTTCTTTTGTATGTCCAAAACATTATTGATAACGTTAAAATTAAAACCACAACTTGAAAATTATAGGAAATTATCTCCGCTTTCTTGTGTATAAAATTCAGATCATTTTGACTTCTAGAACTTCAGATATGGCTAAAATACTGAACAATGCTCAAGTTTGAGGACAGATTCAAATTTTTTTGTTGTTGCTCCAATTTGAACTTGAAAATGGTCTTTTTAGATCTTGGGCTCCATATAAAAGTTATAGGCCTATGTCTTACCTTTCCATCAATATAAACTAGACCTAAATCTGAGATCTACAGCTCTAGATATGATCTAATTACTGAACAGTGTTCTGGTTTGGACTACACCAACATCTCTTTTCTAAGTTTGGCCATCTCTTTGTCTTTTTAATTTCAATTCCTAAATTCATCAATCAATCATTTTATTTATGTGATAGACCTGTATTTAAAATGAACATTTACCATAAATTAAAGTTATCTTATATTATTATAAAATATGTTTTAGTTACGGAGTTATTAATACTTCAAGTGCTAAATGATGATATAAAACCTTGATAAAAATATACTTTTAAGTATCAATCATTTGTACATTGTTATTATCACTTTTCCAATTAACATTTGGGTGATTTCTCCAACCAGGGTTGTATGTTTGGGAGCATGGGTTGTGGTTGGTCCCTTGGAAACTGTTTAAAGCATGGGCTTGTTCATGGAGACATTTCTTAAAAGAAGGTAAGGTTGGACAATTATGGGTTGAGTGTTCATTTGTTTCACATATTTGACACATAATGTTTTCAATAAATTTTAATTGACCACTCTTTTTGAATTCGAGTGCCTCAACTTTTTTAGCTAAAGATGCAAATTTGACTTGGAGGTCATGATCTTCCCTAAGGTTGTACATACCTCTACTAGATGTATGAGGTTGAGGTTTATTCGGTGCCTCATAAGTACCCACGGTGTCCTAATTTTAAGCATTTTCAGCTAACAAGTCTTAGCACTCCATTGCTTCATCAGGGTTTTTATCTTCAAAAGTTTCATTGCGCATCAATTCAATAATTTGCCTATTTCTAGGTGTTAACCCTTCACAAAAATATGAAACCAATTTCCATGTTTCAAAACCATGGTGAGGGCAAGTACTAAGCAAGTCTTGATACGTATCCTAACATTGGTAAAATGTTTCTCCTGATTTTTAAGTGAAAGTGGTGATTTGTCTTTTGAAAGAGTTTGTTCTACGAGATCGGAAGAACTTCTTTAAAAACTATTGTTGCATTTCATCCCAAGCATGAATGGATCCTGGTCTCACATTTTATAGTCATGTTTTAGCTTTATCTTTTAATGAAAAAGGAAAAAACTTTAATCTAATGGTGTTCATGCTATAATTTGAATCATTATATATGTTACAAACCTCCTTAAATTTTCTTAAATGTAAGTATGCATTTTACAATTCTAAGCCATCAAAAGAAGGTAAAAGTTGAATGATGTCTGACTTAAAATTAAAATGAGATGCATCAGGAGGAAAAACTATGCATGATGGTGCCCTTGTTCATGTGGGATTCATGTGGTCTCTAAGTGTTCTAACACGGTTATTCTCATTATAAAGTGATTGATTATCTTCTTCGACCATATTTTTTGAAAATGATGAGGATACCCTACAAATTTTACCACTTGATGTACGTGACCACACTCTCATGCACGTGTAGGAATATAATAAAAGGAAAAAGAAAACAAAAGAAGAAAAAACAAGAGAAAAAAAAGCAAAGTTATATACAAGAAAAGTGAAAAAAAAATAAAATAAATATTATAATTTATACAAAACTTACCTCCCCAGCAACGACGCCAAAAACACGACATGACTAAAAGATTAATGTCTTCTCCCGAGTGCAAGAGTGTCGAAGTAATAAATAACCCAACAAGATTGAGATTGAACCTAGGGAGGTGGACTACACCAACATCTCTTTTCTAAGTTTGGCCATCTCTTTGTCTTTTTAATTTCAATTCCTAAATTCATCAATCAATCATTTTATTTATGTGATAGACCTGTATTTAAAATGAACATTTACCATAAATTAAAGTTATCTTATATTATTATAAAATATGTTTTAGTTACGGAGTTATTAATACTTCAAGTGCTAAATGATGATATAAAACCTTGATAAAAATATACTTTTAAGTATCAATCATTTGTACATTGTTATTATCACTTTTCCAATTAAAATTTGGGTGATTTCTCCAACCAGGGTTGTATGTTTGGGAGCATGGGTTGTGGTTGGTCCCTTGGAAACTGTTTAAAGCATGGGCTTGTTCATGGAGACATTTCTTAAAAGAAGGTAAGGTTGGACAATTATGGGTTGAGTGTTCATTTGTTTCACATATTTGACACATAATGTTTTCAACAAATTTTAATTGACCACTCTTTTTGAATTCGAGTGCCTCAACCTTTTTAGCTAAAGATGCAAATTTGACTTGGAGGTCATGATCTTCCCTAAGGTTGTACATACCTCTACTAGATGTATGAGGTTGAGGTTTATTCGGTGCCTCATAAGTACCCACGGTGTCCTAATTTTAAGCATTTTCAGCTAACAAGTCTTAGCACTCCATTGCTTCATCAGGGTTTTTATCTTCAAAAGTTTCATTGCGCATCAATTCAATAATTTGCCTATTTCTAGGTGTTAACCCTTCATAAAAATATGAAACCAATTTCCATGTTTCAAAACCATGGTGAGGGCAAGTACTAAGCAAGTCTTGATACGTATCCTAACATTGGTAAAATGTTTCTCCTGATTTTTAAGTGAAAGTGGTGATTTGTCTTTTGAAAGAGTTTGTTCTACGAGATCGGAAGAACTTCTTTAAAAACTATTGTTGCATTTCATCCCAAGCATGAATGGATCCTGGTCTCACATTTTATAGTCATGTTTTAGCTTTATCTTTTAATGAAAAAGGAAAAAACTTTAATCTAATGGTGTTCATGCTATAATTTGAATCATTATATATGTTACAAACCTCCTTAAATTTTCTTAAATGTAAGTATGCATTTTACAATTCTAAGCCATCAAAAGAAGGTAAAAGTTGAATGATGTCTGACTTAAAATTAAAATGAGATGCATCAGGAGGAAAAACTATGCATGATGGTGCCCTTGTTCATGTGGGATTCATGTGGTCTCTAAGTGTTCTAACACGGTTATTCTCATTATAAAGTGATTGATTATCTTCTTCGACCATATTTTTTGAAAATGATGAGGATACCCTACAAATTTTACCACTTGATGTACGTGACCACACTCTCATGCACGTGTAGGAATATAATAAAAGGAAAAAGAAAACAAAAAAAGAAAAAACAAGAGAAAAAAAGCAAAGTTATATACAAGAAAAGTGAAAAAAAATAAAATAAATATTATAATTTATACAAAACTTACCTCCCCAGCAACGACGCCAAAAACACGACATGACTAAAAGATTAATGTCTTCTCCCAAGTGCAAGAGTGTCGAAGTAATAAATAACCCAACAAGATTGAGATTGAACCATAGGGAGGTTAATTGTACAAATTATAAACAACAATAATAGTAACAATAACAACAACAATAATAATAGTAGCAATAATAATACTAATAATACTAATAGTAGTAGTAGTAATAGTAGTAGTAGTGGTAGTAATAGTAGTAATAATAATAATAATAATAATAATAATAATAACAACAACAACAATAATAATAAAGAAAAAGAAGAAAAGTTGATGCAAACTTTGAGATGGAAAATTAATATAGGGATTAAATAATGATAACAAACAATATCAAGGTTAGATGATCTATTAATAGTATGTTAAACAAATATAGTATAAACTCTTATTATTCAATTGGAAATCACACACAAAGGAGGTTCCAATTAGATTATAGATTGTTAACATGATTACATTAGTCATCTTATTCGATTAATACTAATATTTGTAAATCTCATCAAGCATTTATGATTATAACTTATGTTAACAACAAATCAAGTTTTTTTAATAGCTTAGGTGTCGACCATACCATACAATATGAACTATGAAAGTGTCAAGCATTTGTTGTACTAAGTGTTATACAACATAAATCAAGATTAGTCATTTAACAAGCAAAGTATTAAAGAGTGAACAAGATAACAAATATAAAACATGTTAGTATCAAACATTAAAGTCTATATTAAGTTTATACTATATTTATTCTTACACCATTAGTGTAACCTTTTTACCTTGACATAATTAACTTAGCTAAACATAATTAAAGAAAGAAAAATAGATAAACAAAATAAGAACATAAATAAGATAAAAGTTAATTAGTAAAGGAAATGAAATGAAAGGCATAAACTTGATATGAATGAAAATTAAGCATAAACATTACAAAAAATACAAAGAGAGAAAGCAAGAGCATGATCTTGATCTAGACACCAAGATGCCTAAATGCATGTCAAATGCCTCCTTTTATAGGTCAAAATTGAAAACTATTGATTTGATTATTAATTGATGAATAGGTGGCTAACTTTTAACTTGGTGACAAACCTTATCTTCTTTGTTTGCCCAAAATGTTATTAATAACATCAAAATTGGAACCACTTGAAAACATGAAAGTTGTAGAAAATTATCTCAGCTTTCTTATTAAGATCATTTCAACTTCTATAACTCTAGATAAGGCTAAAATACTGAACAATGCTCGGGCTGGAGGACAGATTTGGACTTCTTTGTTGTTACTTAAATTTGAACTTGAAAATGACCTTTTTAGATCTTAGGTTCTATATGAAAGTTGTAGGCTTATGTCTTACCTTTTCATCCATATAAAGTAGACTTAAATATGAGATCTACAACTATAGATATGATCCAATTACTGAACAGTGTTCTGGTTTGGACCGCATCGACATCTCTTTTTTAAGTTTGGCCATCTCTTTCTCCTTTCAGTTTCAGTTCTTAAATTCACTAATCAATCCTTTTATTTATGTGATAGATCTACATTTAAAATGAATATTTACTATAAATTAAAGGTATCTTATATTATTAGATATATTATTATAAAACATGCTTTAGTTAAGGAGTTATTGATACTTTAAGTGCAAAATGATGATATAAAACCTTGATAAAAATACACTTTTAAGCATCAATCACTATTTAAAAGACTCAAAAATAAAAATGAAAAAGACACTTTTTGATTAAAGGATTTGTATCTTATTAATGGCTTTTGTTTTCGCCAAATTGTTTATCCTAATATTTATTTGTTGAAGAAAAATGACAAAAATTTCAAAAGAAAATTTTAAAAAATATTTTTATTATTATTATGGATATATAATAAAAAATTATAAGAATAATATATAGAAATTTTATATTTAATCATTAATAAATTGTTTAAAAATTTTTAAGCATATATTTTATTTTAATTGAAAAAATCAACATTTGCATAAATATCTATAAAATCATGGATAAATTAAATGAAAATTGAATTATAATGCTAAAAAAAATTTAGTGCATTTTAAAAAATAATCTTAAAAAATTAAAAAAAAACCTAAGCGCATACATGTAACTAGAAGAAGGCTAAGTGTACCTAGATTTGCCACACTAGCCAAAGTGCCTTGCTATCCTATATATATATTTTTTTGAAGCAAAAAATATGTTATTTGTCTATTCATTAAATTTTTTTATAGATAATATACGGCCTAATTCTGACCTTCAAAGTAGTGATTGAAAATTTTGGATTGATTTTTTGTATGGAAAACACTATTTTTTTAAATCTATTTTTACTGAAAACAACAAAAAAAATGCTCTTATCATCTTAATAAATTATTTTCCCAACTCAAAACATTTTTCAATCAGTATAAACTACAAAATCAAACTGAAAAAAAATTCTTTGAGCCTTAATCTATCTTTTCTAGCATAGTATACATATAAAAACATTTTAATAAAACTTGTTTTATTGCATGGAACTTGTTGGTCTCAAAATTAAACTTTTGTTTTTGCTTGGAAATGTGATCAATGATAACTTTTTTTTTTGTTATCCAATAACTTTCTCTCACATTAAAGCTTTAAAAATAAACATAATAATAGATGTTTGAATCAAAATTAAAATTTCAAAAACAATTTAGACCATAAAAGAAGAGAAGGAAAAATAGGAGTAAAAAGTACTTGTTAGGTGAATTTAAGAATGAGCTTGAGATTTATCTTTATTTTACATTTTGATCCTTTTTTATTGCACTTCTTTTTTTCCTAAATAAGTTCTAAGAACTTTATCACAAAGTTACTACAAAAGGAGGCCTATTTTACATCAAAGTCAAGATATGGTAACATGCTGGCTTCTTTCAGAATTTCAACTTTAGGTTTGAATCAGGACTCTTTTCAAATTAGGTTTAATAAATATAAACAACAACAACAACAACAACAACAACAACAATAACAACATTAATAATAATAATAATAATAAAAGAAAAGGAAGAAAAATAAGAAGAAAAAATTGATGAGAACTTTGAGATAGTAATATTAATGTAAGGATTAAACAATGATAAAAATAAATGTCAAGGTTAGAGAATTTACTAATGGTATTTTAAACAAGTATAATATAAACTCCTTTTATTACTTAATTGGAAACTACACACAAAAGATGTTCCAATTGGATTATAAGTTGTTAACATGACTATATTAGTTATCTTATTTGAATAATGCTAATACTTATAAATGTTGTCAGACATTCATGATTATATAACTTATGTTAACAACAAATCAAGTTGTTTTCATAATACAAGTGTCGGTTACATCATGCAGTTGGGCTATGAAAGTAATAAGTATTTGTTGTACCAAGAGTTATATAATATAAATCTAGATTAACTATTTAACAAGCGAAGTATTAAGAGTGAACAAGATAACAAATACAAAACATGTTAATATCAAACATTAAAGTTTATGTTGAGTTTATATTATACTTATTCTTATACCATTAGTGTAACATTTTTATCCTGATATAATAAACTTAACTAAACATAATAAAAGAGAGAAATATTGTTGCGATGTCGTGGTCGCACAAATTAATTACCCTAGTTTAAAACACAACACACAAGATAGTATAAAGCAAGCAAGGGGTCGATCCCACAAGGAAGATTTAGTTCAGATTTTTATGCTATACGTTATGCAATTGAGGGGTTTTGATTTGTGATGATCTAAATTATGGAAGAAATTAAACTAGCAAACAAAATCAATTCAAATCAAAATTTATCAAGAAAACAAACCTTAGTTGCAAGCACACATCCATCAACGAAAATTAGAACTGATCCTTGAAACAAAACTACAATTTATATTCTGAATTTTTATCTTTTTTTAATGTTGGTTAATTAACAGATCCGCCGTATAACTAATCCTAACCAACAAACAATCACAATGTCCGCATTAATGATTTAGTTCAATGACAGCCCTAAGAATTAAATATTTGAGTGTGCTCCCTAAGTTTAATAATGTAGTTCCGCCACAATTATCAAGCTTAGTTGCTTCACAAGTTCATACATCACAACTCTAGTTTTGATATCAAACTTAGCAATAAATTGTTCACAATAATAACTTAGAATTTCGCTCTAGTAATTATCAACAACAATCAAAGAAAATATGCATGGGAAAACAATCATGCTCATTCATACTATAAACTGAAAATAAAAGGAAGAATAAATCTCATAGTTCTTGAAATCCAAAGGTTTATTGTGTCCTTGCAACCAAGAAAAGAGCTTAACCTTGCATAACTATTGAACAACTACTCTTAAAGAATGAAGAGAGCATGATTTTATTTTTTTTGGTTTGTAGAGGAGAGAATTTGTATTTCTTAACTTCTGGCTGCTTCCCCCCTTCTCTCCTCTCTCTCTTTCTTTTTATATGCTAAGAAACCCTAGTTCCTAATTTACAAAGTAGTCCTCCCTTAAGTTGACAATTGACATTTAAGTACTTCAATAACTATTTTCCCTAAAAAAGAGAAATATCCTTGCATGAACTCTTCAAACTTTGACTTAGAGGAGCTAAATTGCTGATATAAAAATTTTGATGATAGTTTAGAAGCTTCAAAACGTAATTTGGACTCAATTCTTCACAAAACCTGATTGCTGGCAGAATTCAGTTTATCAACCTTTGAGTTAGGAATCCAACAAAATTGAGTTTGCATAAATTGGACTTCTATAGCTCCAGATATTGAATTTTGAATAGACAAAGGTCAATAGTGGCAGAATGCGAGATTTGACTTTGAAGGATGTGATTTCCATGATCTTCCTCTTTTTATTTTTCTTGCATTATATTTCCAGAAAGGTATAGATGTTAGCTTTTTAGTGTCACTAGAATCACTTTATTTCGATCTCTAGAACTCTTGCTCTACACGAAACATCGACTGAACATCAAATCTGCCAATTATCTCCAATTTACTCCTTTTTGCATTTTTCATCCAAAAGTACCTTCAAAACATAAAATAAAGAATATCAAGGCATTTTACATATAAAACATGGACAAAACATTAGGAAAATATGGGTGAAACTATCGAATAATATGATTACATCAAACATAAATAAACAAGATAAGAATATAAATAAGATAAAAGTTAACTAAGTAAAGAAAAGCAAATAAAAGGCATAAACAAGTTATCAATGAAAAGAAAACTTAAACATTACAAAAATAAAGAGAGAAAATAAAAGCATGATCTTAATCTGGAAACCAAGATGCCTAAGTGCATGATAAATGCCTCTTTTTATACGATAAAATTGAAAACTATTGATTTGATGACTAATTGATGAGTGGGTGGCCACATCTTGACTTGGTGACAATCCTTATCTTTTTGTTTGAATAAAATATCTTTGATAACATCAGAATTTGAACTAGACTTTCACATGAAAGTTCTAGGAAATTATCTCATCTTTCTAGAAAAAATTTGAGGTCATTTGGACTTCTAGAAGTTGAGATATGGGTTCAACACTGAACATTGTCTAGGTTAGAGGATAGATTCACACTTTTATGTTATTGCTATGATTTGAACTTCTAAATAGTAGAATGGAGTCTTGACTTCTATATAAAAGTTTTAGGCCTATGTCCTAATTTTCCATCCATATAAATAGACCTAAATTTAAGATTTACAGCTCCAGATATGACATAATTATCAATCAGTGTTCCAGTTTGGACTCCACTAGCATCTCTTTTCTAAGTTTGACCCTCTCTTTGTCCTTTTAATTTCAATACTTTAACTCATCAATCAATCCTTTTATTTATGTGATAGGCTTGCATTTAAGATGAAAGTTTACCACAAATTAAAGGTATCTTATATTATTAGATATGTTATTATAAAACATGCTTTAGTTAAGGAGTTATTGATACTTCAAGTGCAAAATAATGATATAAAACCTTGACAAAAATACATTTTTAGTACTAATCACCCACCATTTCAAGCACGCCATAATTTTTAAAATTCTTAAAGATATGCACCTCCTTATACTCCACCTCTTAGAAGAAATCTTGAGGAAACATTGCATACATTCATTAAAAAGTAAGAGACAATCAACTCAACTTGCTCAAAGCATGAAAAATTTTAAAGATACTCTTTCACAATTGATATCTGGTCTTAATTTCCAATAGAAAGGTAAGTTTTCATCTCAACCATAATAAAATCTCAAGGGGCAATGTAATGCAAATGCAAGTAGTTTTGGAAGCCAACACTTGGATTAAGTCAAATTAGTCAGTACTCTTCGCAATGGTAAGGTTATCAAAAAACACACTCTTAAACCTTGTGAGAAAGATGATGAGTCAATCTTTAAGGGTAAGGAATGAGTTGAATCTAAAAATTACAAAGAAAAGACTAATTCCCCGCCAGCATTTCCATTTCCTCATGTCATGACCAAATAAAAAAAAGTCAATCACAACTCTGAAATAATTGAAACTTTTAAATAGGCAAGGATTAATATACCTTTGCTAGATGGTATTAAACATGTTCCTTTTTATGTTAAATTTTTGAAAGATCTGTGCACTATGAAGAAAAAATTGAATGTGAATAAGAAAGCCTTTTTGGCCGAACAAGTAAGTGTCATTCTTCATAACAATAATGTTTTAAAATATAAAAACCTTAGTTACCCTATAATTTCTTACTTTATTGAAGAGCATAAAATTAAAAGTGCCTTACTTGATTTTGGAACTAGTGTGAATTTACTTCCATATTCAGTTTTTTAAAGTCTCAATTTAAGTGAGTTAAAATCAACTTTTGTAACTCTCTTACTTATTGATAGATCTGTAAAAGTGTCTAAAGGAATAGTTGAAGATTTATTAGTACAAGTCGATAAATTCATTTATCACATTGATTTTATTATCTTGTACACACAAACTGTTAAAGCATGTAATTTATTTCTTGTTATTTTAGGACGTTCGTTTCTTACAACCTCTAATGCATTAATTAATTATAGGAATGAACTGATGAAGCTATCTTTTGGAAACATGACATTGGAAATGAATATTTTCAACATTTTGAAGCAACCTAGACATGATGATGATTTACAAGAAGTATATCATATTGAAGAATGAGTTTATGATCAACTTGAATCTACTTTAAGTAAAATTGAATTGGATAAATCTAAAGATTTGTAAATGATTTATTCTCAAGAAGAAATCACAGATAAAAAAACACCGAAAAAAGTGATGCAAATCTTTTGTCAAAAGTAATGATATAACCAAAAGATTGATGTCTTCTCCCAAGTGCATGAGTGTTGAAGTAATAAATAACCTAGCAAGATCAAGGTCGAACCACATGGATATTAATTATATAAATTATAGATAACAATTATATAACAACAGTAATAATAACAATAGTAATAGTAGTAGTAGTAGTAGTAGTAATGAAGAAGAAAAAAAAAGGAAGTTGATTAAAACTTTGAGATGAAAGATTAATGTAAGGATTAAACAATGAAAACAAGAAATGTTAAGGTTAGAGGATCCACTAATGATATGTCAAAGAAGTATAGTATAAACTCTTATTATTTAATTAAAAATTACACATAAGGAAGGTTCCAATCAAATTATAAATTGTTAACATAATTATATTAGTTATCTTATTCGATTAATGCTAATACTTGTAAATATTATCAGGCATTCATGATTATAATTTATGTTAACAACAAATCAAGTTTCTTTCATAGCATAGGTGTAGGTTATACCATATGGTTGAGTTATAAAAGTGTCAAGTATTTGTTGTACCAAGTGTTATACAAAATAAATCTAGATTAGTTATTTAACAAGCAAAGTATTAAAAAGTGAACAAGATAACAATTATAAAACATGTTAGTATTAAACATTAAAGTCACTTTTATAGCCTAACTATATGATATATAACCTACACCAGTGCTATGAAAGGAAATTGATTTGTTGTTAACATAAGTTATAATCATGAAGCCTGACAATAGTTACAAGTATTAGCATTATTTGAATAAAATAATATTTACAAGGAAATTGATTACATTAGTTATTTTATTCAAATAATGCTAATTAATCATGTTAACAATTTATAATTTGATTTGAACCTCCTTTGTGTATAGTTTTCATTTGAGTAACAAGTGTTCATACTATACTTGTTTGAGATACTATTAGTGGTTCTTCTAACCTTGACATTTGTTGCTATCATTATTTAATCCATACGTTAAACTTTCACCTCTAAGTTCTTATCAACTTCTTCTTCTTCAATACTACTACTACCACTACCACTACCACTACCACTACTAGTATTATTATTGTTGTTGTTGTATTATTATTATCTATAATTTATATAATTAACCTTTTTATGGTTTGACCATGGTCTTATCGGGTTATTTATTACTTTGACACTACTGCACTTGGAAAAAGACATCAATAATTTGGTCGTGTCAAGTTTTTGGCGTCGTTATGGGGAGGTAAGTTCTTGTACAAATTATAGTATTTATTTTATTTTCTCTTTTCACGTTTCTTGTATATGACTTTGTTTTTTTTTTCCTATTGTTTCCTTTTCTTTTGTTTTTTTCTTCCTTTTATTCTATTCCTACATGTGCATAAGAGTGTAGTCATGTACATTAAGTAGTAAACTTTTTAAGGTATCCTCTTTATTTTCAGAAAATATGCCTAAAGAAGATAACCAGTCACTTCATAATGAGAATAATGAGAATAACCGTGTTAAAACACTTAAAGACCACATGAATCCTACAAGAACAAGTGCACCATCATGCATAGTTTTCTCCACTAATGCATTTCATTTTATTTTTAAGCTAGGCATTATTGAACTTTTACCTTCTTTTCACAGCTTAGATTTAAAAAATCCATACTTGCATGTAAGGAAATTTAAAGAGGTTTGTAACACCTAGAATGACTGAAATTGTAATATGAACACCATCAGATTAAAGCTTTTTTCCTTTTTCATTAAAAGAAAAGGCTAAAACATGGCTACAAAATTTGAGACCAGGATCCATTTATACTTAGGATGAAATGTAATAACAATTTTTAAAAAAGTTTGTTCATTCTCATAAAATAAACTCTTTCAAAAGACAAATCACCACTTTTACTCAAACAATAGAAGAAACATTTTACTAATGTTAAGATAGGTATTGAGACATGCTTAATACTTGCCCTTATCATAGTTTTGAAACATGGAGATTGGTTTCATATTTTTATGAAGGGTTAACACCTAAAAATAGGCAAAAGATTGAATTGATATGCAATGAAACTTTTGAAGATAAAGACCCTGATGAGGTAATGGAGTGCTTAGACTTGTTAGCTGAAAATACTCAAAATTAGAACACTGCCAGTACTTATAAGGCATCGAGTAAAACTCAACCTCATACATTTATTGAAAGTATATATAACTTTAAGGAAGATCATGACCTCCAAGCCAAGTTTGCATCTTTTGCTAGAAAAGTTGAGGTACTAGAATTGAAAAAGAGTAGTTAATTAAAATATGTTCAAAACATTATGTGTCAAATCTGTGAAACTAATGAACACTCAACCAATAACTGTCCAACTTTACCTTCTTTTAAGGAATATCTTTATGAACAAACTCATGCTTTAAACAATTTTTAAAGGCTTAGTCATAACCTAGGCTCGCAAACATACAACAATTCTGTTTGGAGAAATCACCCAAATTTTAATTGGAAGAGTGATAACAATAATACACAAACTTCACAACCACCGTTTCAAGCACACCATAATTTTCAAAATTCTCATGGATATGCACCTCCTTATGCTTTACCTCCTAGAAGAAATCTTGAGGAAACATTGCATGCATTTATTGAAAAGCAAGAGACAATGAATACTCAACTTGCTCAAAGCATGACAGATTTTAAAGATACTCTTGCAAAATTAACATCTCCTCTCAATTTTTAAGAGAAAGGTAAGTTTTCATCTTAACCACATCAAAATCCTAATAGGTAATATAATGCAAATGCAAGTAGTTATGGAAGTCAACATATGGATCAAGTCAAATCAATCACTACTCTTCACAATGGTAAGGTTATTGAAAAACTCACTCTTGAACCTTATGAGAAAGATGATGAGTTAATCTTTAAGGGTAAAACAAGGGTTGAATCTGGAAATTGCAAAGAAAACACTAATTTTGCGCCAACACTTTCATTTTCTCATGCCATGACCAAACAAAGAAAAGTCAATCACAACTCTGAAATTTTTAAAACTTTCAAATAGGTAAGGACCGGTATGCCTTTGCTAAATGCTATTAAACAAGTTCTTTTGTATGCTAAATTTTTAAAAGAGTTGTGCACTGTGAAGAGAAAATTGAATGTGAGAAAGAAAACCTTTTTAGTCGAACAAGTGTCATTCTTTAGAACAATAATGCTTTGAAATATAAAAACCTTAGTTGCCCTACAATTTCTTGCTTTATTGGAGAATATAAAATTGAAATAGCCTTACTTAATCTCGAAGCTAATGTTAATTTACTTCTATATTCAGATTTTTAGAGTCTCAATCTAGATGAGTTAAAACCTACTTTTGTATCTCTTTTATTTGTCGATGGATCTGTAAAAGTGCTTAGAGGAATAATTAAAGATGTGTTAGTACAAGTCAATAAATTTATTTTTCTTGTGGATTTTATTGTCTTGGACACATAATCTGCTAAAGCATGTAATTCATTTCATTTTATTTTAGGATGTCCATTTCTTGCAACTTCTAACACATTGACTAATTTTAAGAATGAGCTGATAAAGCTATCATTTGGAAACATGACATTGGAGATGAATATTTTCAACATTTGCAAACAACCTGAAGATGATAATGATTCACAAAAAGTTGATCTTATTGACAAATTAGTTTATGATCAATTTGAATCTACCATAAGTAAAACAAAGTTTGATGAATATGAAGATATGCAAATGATTTTTCTCAGAAAGAAATCACAGATGAAAAAGGCACAAAAAATGTTGATACATATATTTTGTTAAGAGTGACAACAAATTCCATATTTGATATGACACCAATCTTTATGAGGCCTTTGATATTGAGAATCCAAAGAATAACAATGTTTTTAAAGTAAATGGACATCATTTGAAAGCTTACTTTGATAATTTTTCTAGTGGAAATGAATCTACTGGTTTGAATGATCCTATAAATAAAGGTTGATTATTTTATTTTTTTTAATCAAATGTAAGAATTATATAGATAAAAAATAGTAAGACAAGCTTGTGAAACAAGTTGGAAACCAGCAGTACATAGCATACATCGACAAAGGGAACAGACTCCCTTAAACAAACCCTAACATAAGCCATATGAAAACCAACCAAACTGCAAGACAAATAAGCAGAACATGCTAGAAACTAGCAGTACATAACATATATCAGCAAAGGGAACAAGCTCTCTTAAACAGAACCAGCAGAACATATATCAGACCAACCTAGCAAAAGGTAGCTATTTGGAAACCTAAAAAACTAGTCATGGTAGAGATGAGTAGAACCATCCAACCTAGCAGATGGGCAGCAAGCCAACTTAATCCGTTTCAACCTAGTAGATAGGCAGCAAGCCTCCTCAGAAACGTATCAACAAGCAACTCAAAGCATCTCCGCACCTCAAAAACTTGTAAGTCAAGACTGTAGCAACTGACTAGTAGGCCATAACAAGCAAAACATCAAGCAAAATATTTGGTATAAATATTAGTAAACCAGCAAGGAGAAACCCAACCAACCACACTACAAGTAAGTAGTAGAAACCTAACAAACTAGTCACGATAGAGATGAGTACAACCATCCAACCTAGCAGATGGGTAGCGAGCCTCCTCAGAAATGCATCAATAAGCAACTCAAAGCATCTTCGCACCTCCAAAACCTACAAGTCAAGATTGTAGCAACCGACTGATTAGTACTCAAAAGTGTATTTTTATCATGGTTTTATATCATCATTTTGCATTTAAAGTATCAATAACTCCTTAACTAAAGTACGTTTTATAATAATCTATCTAATAATATAAGATACCTTTAATTTGTGGTAAATGTCCATTTTAAATGCAGGCCTATCACATAAATGAAAGGATTGATTGATGACTTTAAGAACTTCAATTGCAAAGGCAAAGAGATAATCAAACTTAGAAAAGAGATGTCGGTGCAATCCAAACTGGAACACTGTTCGGTATTTGGGTCATATCTGGAGCTATAGATCTCAGATTTAGGTCTACTTTATATGGATGGAAAGCTAAGACATAGGCCTACAACTTTCATATGGAGCTCAAGATCTAAAAAGGTCATTTTCAACTCCAAATTGTTGCAACAACAAAGAAGCCCAAATTTATCCTCTAGCCCGAGCACTATTCAGTCTTTTGACCATATCTGGAGTTCTAGAAGTCAAAATGAGCTGAATTTTTTACACAAGAAAGCTAAGACAATTTCCTATAACGTTTATGTTTTCAAGTGGCTCTAATTTTAACATCATCAATGACGTTTTGGGCAGACAAGAGAAGATAAGGATTGTCACCAAGTCAAAGGTTGGCCATCTACTCATCAATTAGTCATCAAATCAATAGTTCCCAATTTTGGCCTATAAAAGGAGGCATTTGCCATGCATTTAGGCATCTTGGTGTCCAGATCAAGATCATGCTCTTGTTTTCTCTCTTTGTATTCTTTATGCTTTGTTTTCATTAATATCAAGTTTATGCCTTTCATTTCCTTTCCTTTCTTTAGTTAACTTTTATGTTCTTATTTTGTTTATCTATTTTTCTTTCTTTCATTATGTCTAGCTAAGTTAATTATGTCAAGGTGAAAAGGTTACACTAATGGTGTAAGAATAAGTATGGTATAAACTTAATATGGACTTTAATGTTTAATACTAACATGTTTTATATTTGTTATCTTGTTCACTCTTTAATACTTTGCTTGTTAAATGATTAATCTTGATTTATGTTGTATAACAATTGGTACAACAAATGCTTGGCACTTTCATAGCCCATACTGTATGGTATAACCGACACCTGAGCTATGAAAGGAACTTGATTTGTTGTTAACATAAGTTATAATCATGAATGCTTGACGAAATTTACAAGTATTAGCATTAATTGAATAAGATGACTAATGTAATCATGTTAACAATCTATAATCTGAATGGAACCTCCTTTATGTGTGG
Source organism: Populus ilicifolia (assembly GCA_015708895.1). Lineage (NCBI taxonomy): Eukaryota > Viridiplantae > Streptophyta > Magnoliopsida > Malpighiales > Salicaceae > Populus > Populus ilicifolia. The sequence goes on along the minus strand of SRLM01000633.1, from coordinate 22,868 downwards.
TTTCCAATTGAACAATAAGAGTTTATACTATACTTGTTTGACATACCATTAGTGGAACCTCTAACCTTGACATTTGTTATTATCATTGTTTAATCTTTACTTTAATATTCTATCTCCAAGTTCTCATCATCATCATCATCTTCTTCTCTTTCTTTATTATTATTATTATTATTATTATTATTGTTATTATTGTTGTTGTTGTTATTTATAATTTGTACAATAACCTCCCTGTGGTTCGACCCCGGTCTTGCCGGGTTATTTATTACTTCGACACTCCTGCACTTGGGAGAAGACATCAATCTCTTTGTCGTGTCAAGTTTTTGGCGCCGTTGCCGGGGAGGTAAGCTTTGTATAAATTATAATATTTATTTTATTTTCTCTTTTCACTTTTCTTGTATATAACTTTGTTTCTTTTCTCTTATTTCTTCTTCTTCTGTTTTCCTTTTCCTTTTATTCTATTCCTACACGTGCATGAGAGTGTGGTCACGTACATCAAGTGGTAGACTTTGTAGGGTATCCTCATCATTTTCAGAAAATATGGCTGAAGAAGATAATCAATCACTTCATAATGAGAATAATGAGAATAACCGTGCTAGAACACTTAGAGACCACATGAATCCAACAAGAACAAGTGCACCATCATGCATAGTTTTTCCTCCCGATGCATCTCATTTTAATTTTAAGCCAGGCATTATCCAACTTTTACCTTCTTTTCATGGTTTAGAATTGGAAAATCCATACTTGCATTTAAGGGAATTTGAGGAGGTGTGTAACACATATAATAATCTAAATTGTAGCATGAACACCATCAGATTAAAGCTTTTTCCTTTTTCATTAAAAGATAAAGCTAAAACATGGCTACAAAATTTGAGACCAGGATCCATTCGTGCTTGGGATGAAATGCAACAACAGTTTTTAAAGAAGTTTTTCCCATCTCATAGAACAAACTCTTTCAAAAGACAAATCACCACTTTCACTCAAAAACCAGGAGAAACATTTTACCAATGTTGGGATAGGTATCGAGACTTACTTAGTACTTGTCCTCATCATGGTTTTGAAACATGGAGATTGGTTTCACATTTTTATGAAGGGTTAACGCCTAAAGATAGGCAAATGGTTGAATTGATGTGCAATGGAACTTTTGAAGATAAAGACCCTGATGAAGCAATGGAGTACTTAGACTTATTAGCTGAAAATGCTCAAAATTGGGACACCGCGGGTACTTATGAGGCACCGAGTAAAACTCAACCTCATACATCTAGTGGAGGTATGTACAACCTTAGGGAAGATCATGACCTTCAAGCCAAGTTTGCATCTTTAGCTAGAAAAGTCGAGGCACTAGAATTGAAAAAGAGTGGTCAATTAAAATCTGTTGAAAACATTGCATGTCAAATATGTGAAACAAATGAACACTCAACAGATAACTGTCCAACCTTGCCTTCTTTTAAGGAATGTCTCCATGAACAAGCCCATGCTTTAAACAGTTTCCAAAGGGCTAACCACAACCCATACTCACAAACATACAACCCTGGTTGGAGAAATCATCCAAATTTTAGTTGGAAGAGTGAGAACAACAATGCACAAACTTCACAACCACCATTTCAAGCACACCATAATTTCCAAAATTCTCATGGATATGCACCTCCTTATGCTCCACCTTCTAGAAGAAATCTTGAGGAAACATTGCATGCATTCATTGAAAAGCAAGAGACAATCAATACTCAACTTGCTCAAAACATGACAGATTTTAAAGATACTCTTGCAAAATTAACATCTGCTCTCAGTTTCCAAGAGAAAGGTAAGTTTCCATCTCAACCACAACAAAATCCCAAGGGGCAATACAATGCAAATGCAAGTAGTTCTGGAAGCCAACACATGGATCAAGTCAAATCAGTCACTACTCTTCGCAGTGGTAAGGTTATTGAAAAACCTTCTCTTGAACCTTATGAGAAAGATGATGAGTCAATCTCTGAGGGTAAGGAAGAGGTTGAACCTGAAAATTGCGAAGAAAAGACTGATTCTCCGCCAGCACTTCCATTTCCTCAGGCCATGACCAAACAAAGGAAAGTCAATCACAACTCTGAAATTTTTGAAACTTTCAAATAGGTAAGAATCAATATACCTTTGCTGGATGCTATTAAACAGATTCCTTCCTGTGCTAAAATTTTGAAAGATCTATGCACTGTGAAGAGGAAACTGAATGTGAAAAAGAAAGCCTTTCTAGCCGAACAAGTAAGTGCTATTCTTCAGAACAATAATGCTTTGAAATATAAAGACCCTAGTTGTCCTACAATTTCTTGCTTTATTGGAGAGCATAAAATTGAAAAAGCCTTACTTAATCTTGGTGCTAGTGTGAATTTACTTCCATATTCAGTTTTTCAGAGTCTCAATCTAGGTGAGTTAAAACCAACTTCTATAACTCTTTTACTTGCTGATAGATCTGTAAAAGTGCCTAGAGGAATAATTGAAGATGTGTTAGTACAAGTCGATAAATTCATTTATCCTGTGGATTTTGTTGTCTTGGACACACAACCTATTGAGGCATGTAATTCATTTCCTGTTATTTTAGGATGTCCGTTTCTTGCAACTTTTAACACATTGATTAATTGTGGGAATGGACTCATGAAGCTATCATTTGGAAACATGACATTGGAGATGAATATTTTCAACATTTGTAAGCAACCTAGAGATGATAATGATTTACAAGAAGTAGATCATATTGACGAATTAGTTTATGATCAACTTGAATCTACTTTAAGTAAAAATGAGTTGGATGAATCAGAAGATTTGCAAATGATGTATTCTAAGGAAGAAATCACGGATGGAAAAAGCACCGAAAATATTGATGCGGATCTTTTGTCAACAATGACAACAAATTCGACATCTGCCATCATACCAATCAATGATTACTTTCCTAACGAATCCTTACTTTCTCTTAATCCAATGCCTTGGTATGATAAAAATATTAATTTTCTTGCTTTAGGAGATTTGCCAGCTGATTGGAGTACCACAGACAAAGAAAAGTTTTTAAACGAAGTAAAGAACTTTTATGGTGATGACCCTAACATATTCAAATATTGTCCTGATCAAATATTTCAAAGATTCATTCCCGACAATAAGGTAAGTAGTGTCATTAAACTTTGTCATTCTGATGCATGTGGAAGTGATTTTTTGTCAAATAAAACTACTGCAAAAATCTTTCAAAATGGATTTTATTAGCCCACCATGTTCAAAGACAAGCATGCATTCTGCAAAACTTGTGAAAATTGTCAAAAAGTTGATACTGGTCAAAAAGTTTTGTTTTATAATTCTCAACTCTATGCATTCCCTAGAGAGCTAAGACCAAGATGGAGGAATTCTTATGGGGCCTGTGATATTGAGAATTCAATGAATGACAATGATTTTAAGGAAAATGAACATCGTTTGAAAACTTACTTTGATAATTTTCCTAGTGAAAATAAATCAACTGGTTTGAATGATCTTGTAGATAAGGTTGATTATTTTATTTCTCTCACATTGTTTTTGTGTTTCTTTTTTAGTGATTTTTGCTAGTTTCTCTCACCCCCGTCAAATGGCGGATAACGGTACTCCGTGACTTAAGTCGGTTCTTTCAGTTTCCCATAATAATTGATATTTGTATATACATTTGTGCAATTCTTTGAATCTCTTTTCCAATTCTCATTTGAAAATGGACACTAATCTTGCAAAATTAAAAAAGTATTTTCCCGCTCTGCCTCAGAATGCGATTACAAAAATTTACCGTGCTAGATGTGCAAGATTGAGATTGTTAATGAATCATGGAATTCCTGAAGATATTCGCTGGTTGATTGAAGCAAAAGTCCGATTATCAGGTGAGTCTTCTAACTCTATTGCACACATGCCTAGAATAGGTAAAAGCATTTTTGCAAAGAAACATTGTGCAAACGACTGAAAGTTTGTCATCGATGTGCTAGATGGAATTGTAATACACAATGTTGTTCTTTAGAAATGGTATCTATAAACCGTGAAGATAAAATACAATTCATTAAGGATGGCCTGAGTAAGGAGTCTTTAGATAACCTTCTATTGACTCTTGAGACGCATCCTAGTGGAGATGTGCATCGTGCAATTCATGATTTATGGCCACTATTTCATAAAGAACATGATCGACTTAGTCTTGGGAATCTGACTAAAAAAAAAAGACCCTGTTTGCCAGTTTTTAAGAAAACTGGATGGGAAGCCTATCCCCGACCCATAAAGGGCATTTAAGCCGTTCTTGGACGTAAAACCAAGGGAAGATGTAAGCCACAATCACAACTACTTGTACATATACATGTTTTTTTTAAGTAAATAAATAAATAAATAAAAGAGAGAGAGAGAGAGTGTGTGGGACTCTAGCTGGCCTACATATAGGTGGTATGATTGCCTTTTCTAATTTCTCATCTATAAACC
>SRLM01000633.1:0-18388 GCA_015708895.1 Populus ilicifolia | reverse complement strand
ATCCTAGTGGAGATGTGCATCGTGCAATTCATGATTTATGGCCACTATTTCATAAAGAACATGATCGACTTAGTCTTGGGAATCTGACTAAAAAAAAAAGACCCTGTTTGCCAGTTTTTAAGAAAACTGGATGGGAAGCCTATCCCCGACCCATAAAGGGCATTTAAGCCGTTCTTGGACGTAAAACCAAGGGAAGATGTAAGCCACAATCACAACTACTTGTACATATACATGTTTTTTTTAAGTAAATAAATAAATAAATAAAAGAGAGAGAGAGAGAGTGTGTGGGACTCTAGCTGGCCTACATATAGGTGGTATGATTGCCTTTTCTAATTTCTCATCTATAAAACCCTCTTTTCCTTCCTTTCATTTCTACTCAACCCACACATTTAACAAATACTGAAGTGTGTAGAAATGGCAAGTTCCTCAAGTCATCACATAAGAAATATTTGTGTTTTCGGTGGATCTAGTCTTGGGAAAGAATAAGAGTTTTTAGAATCAACAAATCATCTTGGTCAAGTGTTAGTTGAGAGAAAGATTCATTTAGTATATGGGGGAGGCAGTCTTGGGTTAATGAGAGGTGTGTCAATAGCTGCATTTTTAGGAGGTAGTCAAGTTTTGGGGGTCGTTCCCGAAGCTTTAGCACAAGGGGACATCATTGGAAAAACAATTGGAGAGGAACTTTAGGTCTCTATAATGTCAGCTCGAATGAATGCAATGTTTAACCATGCTGATGCCTTCATTACTTTACCAGGTGGTCTAGGCACATTGGAAGAGATCTTTCATATTTCCTCTTGGGCTCAACTGCACATTCACCATAAACCCATAGGTTTGTTAAATGTTAATGGTTATTATGATAAATTATTGTCTTTTCTTGATCACGTTGTGGAACAGGAGTTTCTAACATCTTCTCCACGACAAATCATAATCTCTACTGCTACTGCTGAACAATTGATTGACCAACTACAATCTTTCATTCCTGTAATTGATCCTTCCATGAGTCGCATAAATTGGTCAACTAAGAAAAGTCGTAAAAAGCTTAGATTGGATTTGAGCCTTTATTTGTGAATCTTTGTGTCTTTTGGTTTTATTATTATGTTTTGTTATTACTTATATTTGTTTCAGTGTGTTTCAGGTTTGTCAGTGTTCGTTATTTCAGGTGATATCTTCTATACTCTATCTTTCTACCTTTAAACATTGAGAACAATGTCTTGTTTTAGTTGGGGGGAAAAGGTAGTAGTAACTAAAAAAAAACTGTGTTTTCTATTTCATAAAGCATGTGCAAAATGGTTATTACTATGATGGCAGAGTAAGGAGAATCGTTTATGACTTTTGAGACGCATCTTAGTAATCATTTGTAACAAGGTCTATCATAATACTTCTTGAAATATTCAGATTTACAAACTCTTGCATTGTTATCACTTAAGTCTGCTCATATACTTATTTAACGTGTATTCTTAAACCTTAATTTACACACACACACACACTTCAACATATGATTGTGGGTTGCATATTGGATTATTGCATTAGTTATGTTCTTTTGTTAAAGGTAACAACTAAGGGAAAAAGATAGTATATAATTAAAAAAAAAAAGAAAAAAAAAAGAGAAAAAAGGAAAAAAAAGAAAGAAAAAGAATAATAATAATAATAATAAAAAAAATATAGATAAGTTTGGTTTCGTAGCCTCCCTAACCTAAGCAATTAAGCCCGAATGGGTGTTTTAACACCTAATACCCTAAAGTCAACNACTTGGGAGCTATTGGCCCAACGCTTGTTACATGGGTTGAGGAGAAAAGCTTAAGGGAATCAAACATTGCACTATCTACATATTAGTATCTGCGACCCGAGTTACTAAGCTCGTAGGGGTGTCTTAACACCTAATGCCCTAAGACTAACTGGTTTGTGAGTTATTAGCTGAAAGCTCATTACATGGGTTAAAGATGCATGGTGTTTTAAATTATTAGAACAAAAATAATAATCCCAACCCAAGGAAGTTAACCTTAAATATTAGAACAAAAATTTTGTTTTTTTCCAAGAAAAGCCCCATAATTATATGTTGATGCATTGAGCACAAAAAAAAGGTTTATGAATATCTTGTTAAGAGATATTGAGCAGGTATATAAATCTAACAAGAGTTTGTTTATCTGGATAGAGTAATGGAAGTTAAATGATGAATACCTTGTTTTGTGGAATTTGCAAATTGTTTTTCTATTTTAACGCTTTGATTACTAGGGACTAGTAATAAGCTAGTTGGGGGGTGTGATTAGTACTCAAAAGTGCATTTTTATCATGGTTTTATATCATCATTTTGCATTTAAAGTATCAATAACTCCTTAACTAAAGTACGTTTTATAATAATCTATCTAATAATATAAGATACCTTTAATTTGTGGTAAATGTCCATTTTAAATGCAGGCTATCACATAAATGAAAAGATTGATTGATGACTTTAAGAACATCAATTGCAAAGGCAAAGAGATGATCAAACTTAGAAAAGAGATGTCGGTGCAATCCAAACTGGAACACTGTTCGGTATTTGGGTCATATCTGGAGCTATAGATCTCAGATTTAGGTCTACTTTATATGGATGGAAAGCTAAGACATAGGCCTACAACTTTCATATGGAGCCCAAGATCTAAAAAGGCCATTTTCAAGTCCCAATTATTGCAACAACAAAGAAGCCCGAATCTATCCTCCAGCCCGAGCACTGTTTAGTATTTTGGCCATATCTAGATTTCTAGAAGTCAAAATGAGCTGAATTTTTTACATAAGAAAGCTGAGACAATTGCCTAGAACTTTTATATTTTCAAGTGGCTCTGAGTTTGACATCATCAATAATGTTTTGGGCAGACAAGAGAAGATAAGGATTGTCACTAAGTCAAGGGTTGGTCATCTACTCATCAATTAGTCATCAAATCAATAGTTCCCAATTTTGGCCTATAAAAGGAGGCATTTGCCATGCATTTAGGCATTTTGGTGTCCAGATCAAGTCATGCTCTTGTTTTCTCTCTTTGTATTCTTTATGCTTTGCTTTCATTAATATCAAGTTTATGCCTTTCATTTCCTTTTCTTTACTTAGTTAACTTTTATGTTCTTATTTTGTTTATCTATTTTTTTTTCTTTCATTATGTCTAGCTAAGTTAATTATGTCAAGGCGAAAAGGTTACACTAATGGTGTAAGAATAAGTATGGTATAAACTTAATATGGACTTCAATGTTTGATACTAACGTGTTTTATATTTGTTATCTTGTTCACTTTTTAATACTTTGCTTGTTAAATGACTAATCTTGATTTATGTTGTAAACACTTGGTATAACAAATGCTTGGCACTTTTATAGCCCATATTGTATGGTATAACCGACACCTGAGCTATGAAAGGAACTTGATTTGTTGTTAACATAAGTTATAATCATGAATGCTTGATGAGATTTACAAGTATTAGCATTAATCGAATAAGATGACTAATGTAATCATGTTAACAATTTATAATCTGATTGAAACCTCCTTTATGTGTGGTTTCCAATTGAATAATAAGAGTTTATATTATATTTGTTTAACATATCATTAGTGGAATCTCTTACCTTGACATTTGTTATTATCATTATTTAATCTTTACATTAATATTTCATCTCAAAGTTCTCATCTTTTTCTTTTTCTTCTCCTTCTTTTTCTTTATTATTATTATTATTACTACTACTACTAGTAGTATTATTATTGTTATTGTTGTTGTTGTTGTTGTTGTTGTTGTTGTATCATTGTTATTTATAATTTGTACAATAACCTCCCTGGGGTTCGACCCCGGTCTTGCCAGGTTATTTATTGTTTTGACACTCCTGCATTTGGGAGAAGACATCAATCTTTTTGTCGTGTCACCAACCAGTAGGCCATTACAAGCAAAACATCAAGCAAAATATCCAATATAAATATTAGTAAACCAGTAAAGAGAAACCCAAGCAACCACTTTTTTTTTTGGTAAGTTGATGTATATATTAAAGGAAAACAATACAAAGATTATAAGGGGCATACCCCAAATTTACAATGAGAGCAGAAACATAAAACAACAGATGGCTACATGCTAGCCACCGAACTGAAAACTCAAGACCTAACTTGATTCGTTAGGAAAACCAATACAACCAGCTAAATATCACATGAAGAATATATGTTATTAACCCTCCAAGCTCGTTGGATCCTTTTATTTTCATCTGTTGGTAGAACGTTCCTCACCCAATCAAGCTTATCACGGATGATACATTCAATTTGATGAAAGACCAAATTTTGAGTTCTAGATATTCTAGCAAAGGAAGTAGTAGAACAGTTAGGAAAAACCGAACAGCAAATCCAAAGGCCATCAATCCAACTAACTGGAAGAAACAAAATAGCTACAAGTAGGAAACAGCAACACACAAGAACCAAGTTAACAAAAGCAGCAACATAAAGGCAAAGCAAGCAGAAGCAGAGAGCCAAACAAGCATAATGAACATTGTTTTTGTGTTTTGTTTTTTTATTTATGACTCTTGGTTTGCTAGTCTCTCTCACCTCGATCAAATGGCAGATAATAATACTCCATAACTCTTAAGTTGGTTCTTTCAATTTCCTATGATAACTGATATCTGTGTATATATTTGTTCAATTCCTTACTCCTTCTCTTTTCTTTAAATCTCTTTTCCACTTCTTATCTTAAAAAATAGACACCACTCTTGAAAAATTAAAAAAGTAATTTCTTGCTTTGCTTCAAAATGCGATTACAAAAATTTACCGAGCTAGGTGTATAAGATTGAGGTTATTAATGAATCATAGAATTCCTGAATAGATTCACTGGCTAATTAAAGCAAAGGTTCGATTATCAGGTGAGTCTTTCAATTCTTTTATTTCATATGTGCTTGGGATAGATAAAAGCATTTTTACAAAGAAACGTCATGCAAAATGACTGAAAGTCTATCATCGATGTGCCAGATGGACTTGTAATGCACAATGTCATTCTTTAGGAATGGTATCTATAAACCATGAAGATAAAATATAATTCATTAAAGATGGCTTTAGTAAAGAGTATTTAAATAATCTTCTATTGACTATTGAGACGCATCTTAGTGGAGATATGCATCGTGCAATTCATGATTTATGGCCCCATTTTCATAAAGAACACGATCAACTTAGTCTTAGGAATTTGAATTAAATAGACCTTGTTTGTTAGCTTTTATATCCATGAGTTTTTAATATCCTCTACCTATAGAGGGCATTTAAGACATTCTTGGATATAAAAGCAAGGGAAAATATGTGTCACAATCACAACTACAATTTGAGTCTTAATTTGTAAAAACTCATGTCTTTTGGTTTTATTAATAGCATAATATTTGTGTTTTAACAGTTTCATATATTTCTTTAAGTGTGTTTCAAGTTTGTTAGTGTTTGATGTTTCAGTTGATGTCTTCTATACTTTATCTTTATAACTTAGGATATTGAGGACAATGTCTCATTTTGGTTGAGTGGAGAGGGTAATAGTTGATATTAAAAATAAAAACTAACTGTGTTTTCTTTTTCATAAACCATTTGCAAACTATAGTTACTAAGATGAGAGAGTAAGTAGGAATTTTATTGACTCTTAAGACGTATCTTGGTTAATATTTTTCAATGGTTATTTGCAATATTCATAACAAGGTCTATCAAAGTACTTGAAATATTTAGATATACAAACTCTCACTATGTTATCACTTAATTATGCTCATATACTCATTTAACATGTATTCTTAAACCTTAATTTTCACACACATACTTTAATATATGATTGTGGGTTGCATATTGGATTATTACATTATTTATGTTCTTTGGTTAAAGGTAACAACTAAGGGAAAGAGATAATATATAATTTGAAAAAAAAATAAAAAAAAATGATGATAATAAAAATGTAGATAAGTTTGGTTTCATAGCCTTCATAACCTAAGCAATTAAACTTAAAAAGGTGTTTTAACACCTAATACTCTAAAGTCAACTAACTTGGAAGCTATTGGCCTGATGCTTGTTACATGGGTTCAGGAGAAAAGATTAAGGGAATCAAACATTGCACTATTAATGTATAAGTATTTGCAACCCAAGTTATTAAGCTTGTAGGGTTGTCTCAACACCTAAAGCCCCAAGACTAATTAGTCTGGAAGTCATTAGCCCAAAACTTGTTATATGGGTTAAAGATATATTAATAGTGTTTTAAGTTATATGTATATATATTTAAAAAACAAAAAAAAAGAAGAAAAAAATCTCAACATAGGAAAGTTAACCTTAAACATTAGAACAAGAATTGTGTTTTCTTCCAAGTAAAGCCCTATAATTATGTGTTGATATATTGAACACAAAAGAAATGTTTACTAATATCTTGTTTAAGAGGTGGTAAGCAGATATATAAATTTAATAAGAGTTTCTTTATCCGGATAAATTAATGGAAGTTGAATGATGAATACTTTGCTTTGTGGAATTTGCAAATTATTTTTTTATATTAACGTTTTGATTGGGTTGAGGGCTATGATTAGTACTTAAAAGTGCATTTTTATCAAGGTTTTATATTATCATTTTGCACTTGAAGCATCAATTACTCCTTAATTAAAGCATGTTTTATAATAATATATCTAATAATATAAAATACCTTTAATCTATGGTAAATATTCATTTTAAATGTAGGTCTATCACATAAATAAAAGGGTTAATTGATAAGTTTAAGTACTGAAATTGAAAGGACAAAGATACGGCCAAACGTAGAAAAGAAATGCTGGTGCAGTCCAAACTGGAATACTGTTTGGTAATTGGGTTATATCTAGAGTTATAGATCTTAGATTTAGGTCCATTTTATATGGATGGAAAGGTAAGATGTATGCCTACAACTTTCTTGAGCCAAAGATTTAAAATGACTATTTTCATGTCCAAATTGTAGCAACAACAAAGAAGTCCAAATCTGTCCTGTAGCTTAAATACAGTTCAGTATTTGGCTCATATCTAGAGTTTTAGAAGTCCAAATGACCTCTTTTTTTTCTTGAAAAGTTGAGGCAATTTCCTACAACTTTCATGTTTCTAAATGGTTCCACTTCTAACATTATCATTGATATTTTGGGCAGATAAGAAAAGATAAGGATTGTCACCAAGTCAAAAGTTGGTCATCCACTCGTCAATTAGTCATCAAATCAATAGTTTCTAAATTTAGCCTATAAAAGGAGGCATTTGCCATGCATTTAGGCATCTTGGTTTCCAGATTAAGATTATACTTTTCCTTTCTCTTTTTGTATTTTTTGTAATGCTTGAGTTTTGTTTTCATTAATATCAAGTTTATACCTTTTATTTCCTTTTCTTTACTTAGTTAACTTTTATTCTATTTATGTTTTTATTTGTTTTATTTATTTTTCTTTCTTTCATTATGTTTAGTTAAGTTTATTATGTCAAGGTGAAAAGCTTACACTAATGGTGTAAGAATAAAGATAGTGTAAACTTAACATGAACTTTAATATTTGATACTAATATTTTATATATATATATATATATATATATATATTCGTTATCTTATTCACTCTTTAATACTTTGATTGTTAAATGACTTATCTAGATTTATGTTGTATAAGATTTGGTATAACAAATGCTTAACACTTCATAACCCATACTGTATGGTATAACAGACACCTAAGCTATGAAAAGAACTTGATTTGATATTAACATAAGTTATAATTATGAATGTCTAACAATATTTACAAGTATTGACATTATTCGAATAAGATAACTAATATAATCATGTTAATAATTTATAATCTGATTGAAACCTTCTTTGTGTGTCATTTTCAGATGAGTAATAAAAGTCTATACTAGTTTGACATACTAGTAATGAATCATCTAACCTTGACATTTGTTGTTATCATTGTCTAATCCTTACATTGATCTTCCATCTTAATGTTTTTATCAACTTCTTCTTCTTCTTCTTCTTCTTCTTCTTTATTATTATTATTATTATTATTATTATTATTACTACTACTACTACTACTACTACTACTACTATTATTGTTGTTTATAATTTATACAATTAACTTCCTTGTAGTACTACCTCGATCTTGTCGGGTTATTTATTACTTCAACACTCCTTCACATGGAAGAAGATATTAATCTTTTGGTCTTGTCAAGTACTCAGACTTGTTAGCTGAAAATGCTCAAAATTGGGATACCGTAAGTACTTATAAGGTACTAAGTAAAACTCAACCTCATACATCTTATGGAGGTATGTACAACCTTAGCGAAAATCGTGACCTCTAAGCCAAGTTTGCATATTTAGCTAGAAAAGTCGAGGCACTAAAATGAAAAAAGAGTGGTCAATTAAAATATGTTTAAGACATTGTATGTCAAATATATGAAACCAATGAACATTCAACCAATGACTGTCCAACCTTGCCTTCTTTTACGGAATGTCTCCATGAATAAGCTCATGCTTTAAATAGTTTCTAAAGACCTAATCATAACCCATACTCGCAAACATAGAACCCTGGTTGGAGAAATCTCCCAAATTTAAGTCGGAAGAGTGACGCATAAACTTCACAGTCACCGTTTCAAGCACACCATAATTTTAAAATTTTTCATGGATATGCACTTCCTTATGCTCCATCTCCTAGAAAACAATTTAGGAAACATTGTATGATCTTTTCTAATCATTAAATTAAGTTTTCTATAGTCAATGCACATGAGTCAATTAGTAACAATCCTAGTGGGAATTAATTTATTGTTCTCATTTGTTATCATAGTGACTCCAGACTTATTGGGTACAACTTGGGTAGGACTTACCCATTTGCTATAAGAAATAGGATAAATAATTTCATTATCTAGAAACTTAATGACTTTATTTTTCACTACTTCTTTCATACTAGAATTGAGCCTTCATTGCATTTCCTTAGAGGGTTTAACATTTTCCTCCAAATAAACTTTGTGTGTACAAATCAAAGGACTAATTCCTTTTTGTTTCAGCTATGGTCCATTCTAATGTATTTTGGTGCATTTTTAAAGTTTGTAATAACTTACTTTCTTAATATGCATTAAGGTTAAAAGATATTATTATTGGAAAAGTTTCATTTTCTCCCAAAAATAAGTATTTGAGATTGAATAGCAACGACTTCAAATCAAGTTTGGGTGGTTGAACACTTGAAGGTATGGACTTAATTGATCGTGGTGACAATTCCTCAATTTGTGGTCTCCAATTACTTATGTAAACACCCAAATATATATATATATATGTATATATATATATATATATAAAGAGAGAGAGAGAGAGAGAGAATTGATGACTCCACCATCATTGTTGATTTCTGAATTAGCAACGATGCAGTTTTTGTTGCTGATTTCCTAAATCGGTAGTGATGCAGTTATTTTTAAATTATATTAAGAAGCTAGAAGGACGGGTAAAACTTGTTTTGGATAGACCAAAACAAAGATAAGAACACATCTAAACCAACCCCAAACACCCCACCTTATTTAATAGGGAGTATAAATATAAGGAGATTTGAAAGGTATAGGTTATGAAACTCCCTTCCTCTTCTCTTTAAGACCTATAATTGAAAATGAAGAAGAAAAACCATAAGAAAAATTGACCTAGGACCTCAATTAGTTATGATGAAAACAGAAATTAACTAAGAGGACAAGGAAAATAAAAAAGAAATGAGGCCAATTTTAGAACATCTAACAAAGAAAAATGAATAAAATGGAAATAACAAATCATGGTAGAGGGTCGGCTTTAACTATGAGGTTAGCAGTCATTCAATGTGTGTGTTCTGCTGGGATTGGTTGAAGGATTATATGCTAAAATAGATAGTTTCAATGTGTGTATTTTGCTAGAATTATTGAAAGATATATGTTGTAATTAATGGTTTTCAATGTGTGTGTTTTCCAGCGAAATTGCGATTCGCTGCCGAAACTGTGTCGGCTGCAGCAAATTAGCTTTCACTACCAAAATTGAGTCTTTTATAGTGAATTAGAATTCGCTACCGAATTATGTGTTCTACAGTGAAATTTTGATTCGTTGTTGAAAATGTGTCGGCTGCAGCGAATTAGTATTCGCTACCAAAATTGAGTCTTCTGCAGCGAATTAGAATTTGCTGCTGAATTGTGTGTTCCGCAGTGAAATTTTGATTCGTTGTCGAAAATGTGTTGCCTACAGGGAATTAGCATTCATTGCCAAAATTGAGTCTTCTGCAGCGAATTAGAATTTGTTGCTGAATTGTGTGTTCTATAGTGAAATTCTAATTCGCTGTCGAAACTATGTCGGCTGCAATGAATTAGCATTTGCTACCGAATTATGTGTTCTGCAACAAAATTATGATTTGCTATTGAAACGTTGTTGGCTACAGCGAATAGCTGCCAAAGTTGAGTTGTCTATAGCAAATTTGCTTTCGTTGTTGAATTTCATGTTCAACAGCGAATTTGTGATTTCGCTACCAAAGTTGAGTTAGCTGCAGTGAAATTGGGATTCGTTGTCGAAATTGAGTTGTCTACTACGATTTAGCATTTGCTGCTGAAATTGTGGCGCCCATAGTGAAATAGTTTTCGCTGTCAAATTGACTGCTAGCAGTGAACCAGTTCTCACTGTCGATTTCTACCATAAGCCTCCTAGGCAGAAATGACTTAAATGCTAGTAACAATTTCAAGTTATGATGGTGTAAAATGAGTAACACTTGAATGTGAACATGTGAACTTTTGAAATAAGTGTGGTGATGAATATAATTAAAAAAATACAAATGTACTGATTTGTGACCATTGATGTCTTGGGTGGTGTGATTGGGATTGGACCATCGTCACAACGAGAACAACCCACGGGTGGAGCAGGTAGGTGACTTGCATCTTCCTTTTTTATATGTTAAATAATAAGATACTTTAACATGAATGTTACCATAATGGGCTAGAACAAATATCAGATTGTCAAATATTTAAATGTTGTCAAATGGTTGATTAGCTTCAGCTAATGGCATCCAAAAGGATGACTAGGACAAAGGAATGATTAATGACACGACTAAAAGATTAATGTCTTATCCCAAGTGTAGGAGTGTCAAAGTAATAAATAACCCAGCAAAATCAGGGTCGAACCATAAGGAAGTTAATTATACAAATTATAAATAATAATAATAAAACAACAACAACAACAACAACAACAACAACAACAACAACAACAATAATAATAAAGAAAAGAAGGAGAAGAAGAAGAAGAAGATGAGAACTTTGAGATGGAATATTAATGTAAGGATTAAACAATGATAATAACAAATGTCAAGGTTAGAGAATCCACTAATGGTATGTCAAACAAGTATAGTATAAACTCTTATTATTCAATTGGAAACCACACACAAAGGAGGTTCCAATTATATTATATATTTTTAACATGATTACATTAGTCATCTTATTTGATTAATGTTAATACTTGTAAATCTCGTCAAGTATTCATGATTGTAAATCTTTTCACAGCTCAGGTGTCGGTTATACCATATAGTATGGGCTATGAAAGTGCCAAACATTTGTTGTATCAAGTGTTATACAACATAAATCAAGATTAGTTATTTAACAAGCAAAGTATTAAAGAGTAAACAATATAACAAATACAAAATATGTTAGTATCAAACATGTAATTCCATATTAAGTTTACACTATACCTATTCTTACACCATTAGTGTAACATTTTCACCTTGACATAATAAACTTAGCTAAACATAATGAAAGAAAGAAAAATAAATAAGTAAAATAAGAACATAAATAAGATAAAAGTTAACTAAGGAAATGAAAAGCATCAACTTGATATTAATGAAAGTAAACATAAACATTACAACAAAATACAAAGAGAGAAAGCAAGAGTATAATCTTGATATGAAGACCAAGATACCTAAATAAATGGCAAATGCCTCCTTTCATAGGCCAAATTTGGGAACTATTGATTTGATGACTAATTGATGAGTGGGTAACCAACTCTTGACTTGATGACAATCCTTATCTTCTCTTATCTGCCCAAAACATCATTGATAACGTCAAAATTGGAGCCACTTGAAAACATAAAAGTTGTAAGAAATTTCTCAGCTTTCTTGTGTAAACAATTCAACTCATTTTGACTTCTAGAACTGCAGATATGGCCAAAATACTAAACAGTGCTCGTGCTGGAGGACATATTCGGGCTTCTTTGTTGTTGCTACAATTTGGACTTAAAAATGGCCTTTTTAGATCTTAGGCTCCATATGAAAGTTGTAAGCCTATGTCTTACCTTTCCATCCATATCAAGTAGACCTAAATCTTAGATTTACAGCTCTAGATATGATCCAATTACAAAACAGTGTTTTGGTTTGGACTGAACTGACATCCCTTTTCAGAGTTTAGCTATCTATTCACCCTTTCAATGTCAGTTCTTGAATTCATCAATCAATCCTTTTATTTATATGATAGGCCTGTATTAAAAATAAATATTTACCATAAATTAAAGGTATCTTATATTATTAGATATATTATTATAAAACATGCTTTAGTTAAGGAGTTATTGATACTTCAAGTGAAAAATGATGATATAAAACCTTGATAAAAATGCACTTTCAAGTACTAATCAATCTTTCCTATTAGGGTTCATTGTTTTCTCCAAAATGTGTTTGATCTTCCTATTAGCAAGCTCTACTTATCTATTTGTTTAACGGTGATAAGGGGTGACAACTTTATGTATGATTTCATATTTCTTTATTAAAGACTCAAATGGCTTGTTGCAGAAATGTATTCCACAATCACTTATTATGGCTCAAGGGATTCCAAATCGACTCAAAATAATTTTTTTCAAAAACTTTATCACTGCTTTGTGATCATTGTTTCGACTTGGAATTGCCTCTATCTATTTTGAAACATAATCTACTGCGACTAATATGTACAAAAAACCAAATGATGGAGGAAACGGACCCATGAAATCTATACCCCAACAATCAAAGATCTCAATAACAAGAATAGGATTTAAAGGCATCATGTGATGGTTTGAAATTGATCCTAACTTTTGACAATTTTCACAACTTGCAAAATGCATGTGAGCTTTTGAACATGATGGGCCAATAAAATCCACTTTGTAAGATTTTTGTAGTTGTCTTTCTTGATGAGAAATGGCCCCCACATGCCTTAGAATGATAAAATTTAATGACACTACTTACCTCATTGTCAAGAATGCATATTCAAAATATTTGATCGGGGTAATATTTGAATAAATAAGCGTCATCCCAATGAAAGTTCTTCACTTCGTTCAAGAACTTTCTTTTATCTTGGGTACTCCAATAAGCTGGCAATTATCCTGAAACCAGAAAATTAACAATATTAGCAAACCAAGGCATTGTAGAGATGGAAAGTAAAGATTCATCAAGAAAGTAGTCATTGATTGGTGAGATGTTCATTTTCAAATCTATTGTCAATCTTGACAAATGATCTGCAACAACATTTTCATTGCTTTTCTTATCTTTGATAGTGATATCAAATTTTTGAAGTAATAAAATCCAATGCACCAATCTAGCCTTAAAATCTTTCTTAGAAAGAAGATATTTCAATGCTGCATGATCACTAAAAACAACAATAGGTGAGCTAACAAGATAAGACCTGAATTTTTCACATGCAAATACTACTACAAGTAATTCTTTTTCAGTGGGGGTATAATTCATTTAAGCACTATTTAAAGTTTTACTTTCATAGTAAATCACATAAGGTTTCCTATCTTTTCTATGGCATAATCACTAGCATCACACATTATTTCAAAAGGTAATGACCAATCAGGAGGTTGAATGACAAGAGCACAAGTAAGTAAGTTTTTAGGTTTAACAAAGGTTTTTTCACAATGTTCAGTCCATTCAAAAATATTATTCTTTGTTAGAAGGTTACTTAAGGGCTTAGATATTACGCTAAAATCTTTGATGAACCTTCTATAAAAACCAGCATGTCCTAGAAATGATCTAACATCTTTAATAGATTTTGGTGTTGGCAAGTTCGTAATTAACTTGATTTTAGATTTGTCAACCTCAATTTCTTTTGATGAAACAATGTGACCAAGTACAATGTTGTTTGTCACCATAAAGTGATATTTTTTCCAATTTAGTACAAGATTCTTCTCTTCATTCCTGCTCAAAACCTTTTCTAAGTTAGTCAAACAATCATCAAATGAATCATCAAAAACAGAAAAATCATCTATAAAAATCTCAAGAAAATGTTCAACCATATCACTAAATATACTAAGCATGCATCTTTGAAATGTGACTGGTGCATTACATAATCCAAAACGCATCCTTTGATATGCAAAAGTACCAAATGAAAATGTGAAAATAGTCTTCTTTGATCTTCCAACATAATTTCAATTTGGTTATAACCTGAATAACCATCTAGGAAACAATAAAATTCATGACCTACAACTCTTTCTAGGATTTTATCCATGAAAGGTAAAGGAAAATGATCTTTTCTATTAATTGAATTAAGTTTTCTATAGTTAATACACATGCACCAACCAGTAACAATTCTAGTGGGAATTAACTCATTGTTCTTATTTGTTATTACAGTAACTCCAGATTTCTTGGGTACAACATGGGTAGGACTTACCTATTTGCTGTTAGAAATAGGATAAATGATTTCATTATCTAGAAGCTTAATGACTTTGTTTTTCACTACTTCTTTCATATTAGGATTTAGCCTTCATTGCATTTCACTAGAAGTGTTTGGAAATTAATCATGAATTAATTTTTCAGTAAAGTCCACTTTCTGTAAATCATTATCATCTATAGGTTACTTGCAAATGTTGAAAATATTCATCTTCAATGTCATGTTTCCAAATGATAGCTTCATCGATCCATTCCTATAATTAATCAATGCATTATAAGTTGAAAGAAATAGAGTCCTAAAATAACAGGAAATGAATTATATACTTCAACAGGTTGTGTGTCCAAGACAATAAAATCCACAGGATAAATGAATTTATCGACTTGTACTAACACATCTTCAACTATTCCTCTAGCCACTTTTATAGATCTATCGGTAAGTAAAAGAGTTATAGAAGTTGGTTTTAACTCACCTAGATTAAGACTCTAAAAAACTAAATATGAAAGTAAATTCACACTAGCTCCAAGATCAAGTAAGGCTATTTTAATTTTTTGTTCTCCAATAAAGCAAGAAATTGTAGGACAACCAAGGTCTTTATATTTCAAAGTATTATTATTTTGAAAAATGACATTTACTTGTTCGGCTAAAAAAGCTTTCTTTTTCACATTCAGTTTCCTCTTTACAGTGCACAGATCTTTTAAAAATTTAGAATAGGAAGGAACCTATTTAATAGCATCCAACAATGGTATATTGATTCTTACCTGTTTGAAAGTTTCAAAAATTTCAGAGTTGTGATCGATTTTTTTTTATGGTCATGACATGAGGAAATGGAAGTGCTGGCAGAGAATCAGTCGTTTCTTTGCAATTTTTAGATTCAACCCCTTCCTTACCCTTAGAGATTGACTCATCATCTTTCTCACAAGGTTTAAGAGTGGGTTTTTCAAAAACCTTACCACTACGAAGAGTAGTGACTGATTTGACTTGATCCATGTGCTGACTTCTAGAACTACTTGCATTTTCATTGTATTGCCCCTTGGAATTTTGTTATGGTTGAGATGGAAGCTTACCTTCTCTTGGAAACTGAGAGCAAATGTTAATTTTGAAAGAGTATCTTTAAAATCTGTTATGTTTTGAGCAAGTTGAGTATTAATTATCTCTTGCTTTTCAATGAATGCACGCAATGTTTCCTCAAGATTTCATCTAAGAGGTGGAGCATAAAGAGGTACATATCCATGAGAATTTTGGAAATTGTGGTGTGCTTGAAATGGTGGTTATGAAGTTCGTACATTGTTATTATCACTCTTCTAATTGAAATTTGGGTGATTTCTCCAACCAGAGTTATATGTTTGGGAGTATGGGTTGTGGTTGGGCCTTTAGAAACTATTTAAAGCATTAACTTGTTCATTGAGACATTCCTTAAAACAAGGCAAGGTTGGAAAGTTATTGGTCGAGTGTTCATTTGTTTCATATATTTAACACACAATGTTTTCAATAGATTTTAATTGACCACTCTTTTTCAATTCTAGTGCCTTGACTTTTCTAGCTAAAGATGCAAACTTCGCTTAAAGGTCATGATCTTCCTTAAGGTTATACATACCTCCACTAGATGTATGAGATTGAGTTTTACTCGGTGTCTCATAAGTACACTCGGTGTCCTAATTTTGAGCATTTTCAGCTAACAAGTCTAAGTACTTTATTGCTTCATCTAAGTTTTTATCTTCAAAAGTTCCATTATACATCAATTCAACCATTTGCCTATCTCTAGGTGTTAACCCTCATAAAAATGTGAAACCAATCTCCATGTTTCAAAACCATGATGAGGGCAAGTACTAAGCAAGTCTTGATACCTATCCCAATATCGGTAAAATGTTTCTCCTCGTTTTTGAGTGAAAGTAGTGATTTGTCTTTTGAAAGAGTTTGTTCCATAAGATGGGAAAAACTTCTTTAAAAGCTATTGTTGCGTTTCATCCCAAGCACGAATGGATCCTGGTCTCAAATTTTATAGCCATGTTTTAGCTTTATATTTTAATGAAAAAGAAAAAAGATTTAATCTGATGGTGTTTATGCTGTAATTTAAATTATTATATGTGTTGCAGACCTTCTCAAATTCCCTTAAATACAAGTATGGATTTTCCAATTCTAAACCATGAAAAGAAGGTAAAAGTTGAATAATGTCTAACATAAAATTAAAATGAGATGCATCGAGAGGACAAACTATGGATGATGGTGCACTTATTCTTATGAGATTCATGTGGTCTCTAAGTATTCTAGCACGATTATTCTCATTATTCTCATTATGAAGTGATTGATTATCTTTTTCAGCTATATTTTCTGAAAATGATGAGGATACCCTACAAAATCTACCACTTAATGTACGTGACCACACTCTCAAGCATTTGTAGGAATAGAATAAAAGAAGAAGAAATAAGAGAAAAGAAACAAAATTATATACAACAAAAGTGAAAAGAGAAAATAAAATAACTACTATAATTTATACAAGAACTTACCTCCCCAGCAACGACGCCAGAAACTTGACACGACTAAAAGATTGATATCTTCTCCTAATTGCAGAAGTGTCGAAGTAATAAATAACCCGGCAAGACTAGGGTCGAACCACAAGGAGGTTAAATATACAAATTATAAATAACAATAATACAACAACAACAACAACAACAATAATAGTAATAGTAATAGTAATAGTAATAGTAATAGTAATAGTAATAGTAATAGTAATAGTAATAGTAATAGTAATAGTAATAGTAATAGCAATAATAATATTAAAGAAAAAAAAGGAGAAGAAGAAAAAAAAAGATGAGAACTTTGAGATGAAATATTAATGTAATGATTAAATAATGATAAGAACAAATATCAAGGTTAGAGGTTCCACTAATGCTATGTCAAATAAGTATAGTATAAACTTTTATTATTCAATTGAAAACCACACACAAAGGAGATTTCAATCAGATTATAAATTGTTAACATGATTACATTAGTCATCTTATTTGATTAATGTTAATACTTGTAAATCTCATCAAGCATTTATGATTATAACTTATGTTAACAACAAATCAAGTTCTTTTCACAGCTCAGGCGTCGGCTATACCATACAGTATGTGCTATAAAAGTGCTAAGTATTTGTTGTACCAAGTGTTATACAACATAAATCAAGATTAGTCATTTATCAAGCAAAGTATTAAAGAGTGAACAAGATAACAAATACAAAACATGTTAGCATCAAAAACTAAAGTCCATATTAGTTTACATTAAAGGAAAACAATACAAAGATTATAAGGGACATACCCCAGATTTACAATGAGAGCAGAAACTGAGTTTACGAGAAAAATTGACGAAACGTTTGCCATGCCAAATGACAGTGGCCCATCGAATCCATTCATCCCATCCTTTTGTCATTCTTGGAATGTTGCATCTGTCACAAACATCCCACCAGATCGCTTTAGTATAGGAGCATTCAAAGAACAAGTGGTTGTGATCTTCGTTGTTGTGGAGACAGAGTGAGCATCTATTGGGACCATGTATACCAAATCGATGAAGTCTATCTTGGGTTGTGAGTTTCTGTTGGACAGCAATCCATAGAAGAAACGAATGTCTTGGAACAACATTCTTGAACCACACAATGTCATGCCATTCGACTATCGTATGATGAAATCTTAGTTGTTCCCAAGCTATTTTGATCGAGAATCTGTGATTTGGTGAATCCAGCCAAACAATCTCATCATTTTTCCCTATCATAGGATTAGAATTGGCAGGAATAGCTTCTACAATGGGGTGCCAGCCAATAGCGTGAGT
>SRLM01000632.1:210920-237181 GCA_015708895.1 Populus ilicifolia | reverse complement strand
GTAAAATAAGAGACTTAATGATACTTTTGATGCACAATCACTGGTGCCTAGGTACAAGTTATCTTTGTGTCACACTCCTATCAAACCTCATTTACATGGCTTTCCGTGAATTGGCGTCTTTGCGTGTGGGTTGCGTGACCATGTGATCACGAGGTTTGCATCATATATATATATATATATATATAAACTTAAACACAATGCATTTTTAACCCATGTAACGAGCTTTTGGCTAATGACTCCCACATTAATTGGTTTTAGATCATTAGGTGTTGAGACACCCCTATAAGTTTAGTAACTTGAGTTGCAGATATTGATATGTAGATAGTGCAATGTTTAATTTCCTTAAGCTTTTCTCTTCAACTCATGTAACAAGCATTGGGCCAATAGCTTCCAAGTCAGTTGACTTTAAGGTATTAGATGTTAAAACAACCATTTGGGCTTAATTGCTTAGGTTAGGAAGGCTACGAAACCAAACTTATCTATATTTTTATTATCATCATTTTTTTTGCTCTTTTTTTTGTTTTTTTCCAAATTATATATGATCCCTTTTCCTTAGTTGTTACCTTTAACAAAAGAACATAAATAATGTATTAATCCAATGTGCAACCCACAATCATATGTTAAAATGTGCGTGTGTGAAAATTAAGGTTTAAAAATACATGTTAAATGAGTATATGAGCATAATTAAGTGATAATAATGTGAGAGTTTATAAACTTAAATATGTCAAGAGGTATTATAATAGACCATGTTAAGAATGATTACTAAGATACATCTCAAGAGTCACTTTAACAAAAGAGCTTTACTTTGTCATCCTTGTAACAACAATTTTACATATGTTTTATGAATGAAAAATAATTTTTTTTATCAACTACTACCCTCCCCCCCAACCAAAACAAATTATTATTCTCAATGTCTTAAAGTAGAAAGATAGAATACAAAAGACATCATTTGAAATAACAAACATTAACATGCATGAAACATACTTAAACAAAAATAACAAATAACAAAACACAATAATAAAACAAAAGGACATAAAAATTCAAAAATAAAAACTGAAATCCAATCTAAGCTTTTTATAACTTTTCTTATATGACCAATTTATGTACTCATGGAGGGATCAATCACAGGAAAGAAAGATTGTAGTTGGTCAATCATTTGTTAAGCAGCAGCAGCAGAGATTATGAGTTGTTGTGTAGAAGATGTTAAAAATTCCTGTTCCACGGCATGATAAAGAAACAGATAACTATTTATCATAATAACCATTAACATTTAACAAACTTATGGGTTTATGGTGAATGTGCAGTTGGGCCCAAGAGGAAATATGAAAGATCTCTTCCAATATGCCTAGACCACCTAGTAAGGCAATGAAGACATCAGCATGGTTAAACATTGCATTCATTCGAGTAGACATTGTGGAGACTTGTAATTCCTCTATAATTGTTTTTCCAATAATGTACCCTTATGCTAAAGCTCTAGGGACGACACCCAAAACTTGACTACCTTTTAAAAATACAGCCATTGACACAACTCTTAAGACTGCCTCCCCCATACACTAATGAATCTTTCTTTCAGCTAGCACCCGACCAAGATGATTTACTGATTCAAAAAACTCCTTTTCTTTTCCAAGACTAGATCTACCGAAAACACTAATATTTTTTATGTGATGACCTGAGGAACTTGCCATTTCTACACACTTATATATTTGTTGAATGTATGGGTTGAGTAAAAATAAAGGGAAGGAAGAAAGGATTTTTTAGATGAGAAATTAAAAAGGCAATCATACCACCTGTATATAGGCCAGTTGGAGTCTCACACTCTCTCTCTCTCTTTCTTTTAATTAATTAATTAAAAAAAAGCATGTGTATATATAAGTAGTTTTGATTGTCACTTACATCTTCCCTTGGTTTTACATCTAAGAACGACTTCAACGCCCTTTATAGGTTGAGGATAGGCTTCCTATCTAGTTTTTAAAAAAACTGACAAATAAGGTTTTTTTTAGTCAAATTCCCAAGATTAAGTTGATCATGCTTTTTATGAAAATGGGGCCATAAATCATGAATTACACATAATGTCATCCTTAATGAATTGTTTTTTTTTTTATCTTCATGGTTTATAGATACCATTTCTAAAGAACGATATTATGCATTACAAGTCCATTTGGTATATCGATGATAAAATTTTAGTCATTTTACACGACGTTTCTTGGCAAAACTACTTTTACCTGTTCCAAGCATGTGTGAAATGAAGGAATTAGAGGACTCACCTGATAATCAGATCTTTGCTTCAATCGACCAATGAATATCATTAGGAAATCCATGATTCATTAGCAACCTCAATCTTGCACATCTAACACAGCAAAGTTTTGTAATCACATTCTAAGACAGTACAGGAAAATACTTTTTCAATTTTTCAAGAATAGTGTCCATTTTTAAATAAGAATTGGAAGAGAGATTCAAAGAATTGCATAAATATATACACCAATATCAATTATTATGGGAAACGGAAAGAA
Source organism: Populus ilicifolia (assembly GCA_015708895.1). Taxonomy (NCBI): domain Eukaryota; kingdom Viridiplantae; phylum Streptophyta; class Magnoliopsida; order Malpighiales; family Salicaceae; genus Populus; species Populus ilicifolia. The sequence goes on along the minus strand of SRLM01000632.1, from coordinate 234,671 downwards.
ATGACTTAAGTCACGGAGTACCGTTGTCCGCCATTTGATAAGAGTGAGAGAAACTAGAAAAAATCACTAAAAAAGAAACACAAAAACAATGTGAGAAAAAAAAATCAATCTTTATATACAAGATCACCTAATTCATTAGAGTCATTTTCAATTGAAAAATTATCGAAGTAAACTTTCAAACGATGTCCATTTACCTTAAAAACATTGTCATTCATTGAATTCTCAATATCAAAGGTCCCATAAGGGTACACATATTTCTTAATAAATGAACTGTCCCATCTTGATCTTAGCTTTTTAGGCAATAAATAGAGTTGAGAATTATAAAATAAAACTTTTTGACCAGTATCAACTTTTTGATAATTTTCACAAATTTTGCAGAATGTATATGTGTCTTTAAACATGGTGGGCTAATATAGACCATTTTGAAAGATTTTTCCAGTTATTTTTTTTTTATGAGAAATAACTTCCACATGCTTCAGAATGATAAAGTTAAATGACACTGGTTACCTTATTATTAGGAATGCATCTTTAAAATATTTGATCAGGACAATATTTGAATAAATATGGGTCAACCTAATAAAAGTTCTTCACTTTGTTCAAGAACTTTTTTTTATCTTGGATACTCGAATAAGCTGGCAATTGTCCTGAAATAAGAAAATTGACCATATTAGCAAACCAAGGCATCTAGAGACAGAAAGTAAAGATTCATCTAGAAAGTAGTTATCGATTTGTGTGATGTTAGTTTTCAAATCTATTGTCAATCTTGACAAATGATTTGCTACAATCGGTGCCTTTCGTATCTTTGATTGTGAAATCAAATTCTTAAAGTAACAAAATCTACTGCACCAATCTAGCCTTAAAATCTTTCTTAGATAGAAGATATTTCAATGCTGCATGATCACTAAAAACAACAACAGGTGAGGCAACAAGATAAAACCTGAATTTTTCACATGCAAATACTACTGCAAGTAATTCTTTTTCAGTAGTGGTGTAATATATTTGAGCACTATTTAAAGTTTTACTTGCATAATAAATCATATAAGGTTTCTTATCTTTTCTTTGTCCTAAAACAACACCTATGACATCATCACAAGCGTCACATATTATTTCAAAAGGTAATGACCAATCAGGATATATTGAATGACAGGAGCACAAGTAAGCAAGTTTTTAAGTTTAACAAATGTTTCTTCATAATGTTCAATCCATTCAAAAATATTATCCTTTATTAAAAGGTTACTTAAGGGCTAAGATATTACACTAAAATATTTGATAAACCTTTTATAAAAACCAGCATGTCCTAAGAATAATCTAACATCTTTAATAGATTTTGGTGCTGGCAAGTTAGCAATTAACTTGATTTTAGATTTGTTAACCTTAATTCCTTTTGATGAAATAATGTGACCAAGTGCAATGCTGTTTGTCACCATAAAGTGACATTTGTCCCAATTCAGTACAAGATTCTTCTGTTCAGACCTGTTCAAAATCTTTTCTAAGTTAGTAAAAAAATCATCAAATGAATTGCCAAAAATAGAAAAATCATCCATAAAAATCTCAAGAAAATGTTCAACCATATCACTAAATATACAACACGCATCTTTGAGACATGACTGATGCATTATATAATCTAAAAGGCATCCTTCAATATGCAAAAGTACCAAATGAACATGTAAAAGAAGTCTTCTCTTGATCTTCCAATGCAATTTTAATTTGGTTATAAACTAAATAGTCATTTAGGAAACAATAAAATTCATAATCTATAACTCTTTCTAGGATCTTATTCATGAAAGGTAAAGAAAAATGATCTTTTCTAGTTATTGAATTAAGTTTTCTATAGTCAATGCACATGTACCAACTAGTAACAGTCCTAGTGGGAATTAAGTCATTGTTCTCATTTGTTATCACAATGACTCTAGACTTCTTGGGTACACCTTGGGTAGGATTTACCTATTTACTGTCAAAAATAGGATAAATGATTCTATTATCTAAAAGCTTAATGACTTTATTTTTCACTACTTTTTTTATATTAAGATTGAGTCTTCGTTGCATTTCCGTAGAGGGTTTAGTATTTTTCTTCAAATAAATTCTATGTATACAAATCAAAGGACTAATTCCTTTTATGTCAACTATGGTCCATCGTAACGCATATTTGTGCATTTTCAAAGTTTTTAATAACTTACCTTTTTGATGTACATTAAGTTTGGAAGAGATTATTGCTAGAAAAGTTTCATTTTCTTCTAAAAATAAGTATTTGAGATTGAATGGCAACAACTTCAAATCAGGTTTGGGTGTTTGAACACTTGAAGGTATGGATTTAATTGATCATGGTGGTAATTCCTCAATTTGTGGTTTCTAAGTACTTGCCTTTGATTTCTCCTGAAAATAAATCATTTGCAAATCATCAAATTCATCAATCTCAATTTCACTAGAAGTGGCTTGAAATTGATCTTGAATTAATTTTTTAGTAAAGACCACTTTTTGTAAATCATTATCTCTAGGTTGCTTGTAAATGTTGAAAATATTCATCTCCAATGTTATGTTTTTAAATTATAGTTTTATCAGTCCATTCCTATAATTAATTAATGCATTAGAAGTTGCAAGAAACAAACATCCTAAAATAACCAGAAATGAATTACATATTTCAACAGGTTGTGTCCAAGATAATAAAATCCATATGATAAATGAATTTATCGACTTGTACTAACACATCTTCAATTATTCCTCTAGAAACTTTTACAGATATATCAGTAAGTAAAAAAGTCACAGAAGTTGGTTTTAACTCACCTAGATTGAGACTTTAAAAAACTAAATATGGAAGTAAATTTACACTGGCTCCAAGATCAAGTAAGGCTCTTTCAATTTTATGTTCTCCAATAAAGTAAGAAATTATAAGACAACTAGGGTCTTTTATATTTTGGATGGAGAAATGAGGGCTCTTCAGTACCTCAAACATTTTAACCTCCACCCCAACCATTCATGCTCCCATACGTAACACATATCAACCACCTCATAAAAGATCCTTAAAGGATACTCTTTAATAATTCATGCAAACACAAGGAGCTTACAAATTTCAAGACTAGACCAATAGGACCTTAGATGACATTTGAAGTCAACTAACTAAGTTGACTCAATCACTAAGCATTCAAGAGAAGGGAAAAATCCCAGCTCAACCAATGCCTAATCCTAGAGGTCAGGTATCATGAGTGAATCCTCACCTAGTGAACCTTCAAACCATGAATAAGTCCAAGCCATTACCACCTTTAAAAGTGGAAAGATTGTTGGCAAAGGTATAGGTTTTGAGATTCTTAAAGGTATTACAGAGAAGAAATCCAAGAAAAGAGAAGAGGGAATCAAAACACAAGTGATAAATGAGAGTTTAAGTGAAAAGAAAGGCGAGATAAATAAGAGAGAAGTGAGTGAGAAAGAAGATGATTCAAGAATTGGAGTTAAAGTGAGTGATTTAGAATTTGCTCCCAGAGCACCATTTCCATAAAAGTTAGGGAAACCTAAACATGTTCTTATGAACTTAGAAATCTATGAATTGTTCAAACAAGCAAAAGTCAATATTCCACTCTTTGATGTCATTAAACAAGTCCCATCTTATGCAAAGTTTCTTAAGAATTTATGCACAATCAAAAGGAGATTGAATGTGAAAGAAAGAGCCTTTCTAACTAAACATGCTAGTGCCATCATCTAGTTTAAAACCCCTCCTAAATATAAGGATGCTGGTTGTCCTACCATTTCATACATTATTGGAAGTCATAAGATAGATCAAGCTTTGTTGGATTTAGAAGCAAGTGAGAATTTAATACCCTACATTATTTATGAACAATTAGGTTTAGGAGAAATCAAGCCTACTTAAATCACCCTTCAATTAGCTGATAGGTCAATCAAGATTCCTAGGGGTATTGTTGAGGATGTGTTGGTCTAAGTAGATAATTCTATTTTCCTATTGATTTTGTAGTGTCAAACACTACACCTATTCAAGGATCTAATGCTCTCATCCTAGTCATCTTAGGGAGACCTTTTATAACTACATCTAATGCCTTAATTAACTGTAGGAATGGAGTGATGAAATTATCTTTTCGAAATATGACTGTGGAGATAAACTTATTCAATATTTCCAAACAAATTGGTGAATATGAGGACTTTAGAGAGGTAGATTTAATCCAAACAGTTTGTCATGAACAGTTTAAGAGAGAGTAGATAAAGGATCCATTAGAGAGAACTTTAATTCATGATGAAAGATTTTATTCTTTGGAATGTGATGATAAGGATGTAAGAGAGCTCAAGACTTATCTAGATCCAATGCCTATTATGTTGATAGGTCAATGGACCCCATCGTTTGAGCCTTTAATTTCAGCCCAAGTGAAAGTTGAGGCATCTTTTATCCAACCTTATAAACCAGAAAGGAAGTCTTTACCAAGTGATCTTAAGTATGCATTTCTAGGGGAAAATGAATCATATCCTATTGTGATCTCATCAAAACTTAGTATAGAGTAGGAACAAAAACTTTTGAGAGTGGTGAGAAAACACAAGAAAGCAATTGGGTGGACAATTACTAACTTGAAAGGAATTAGCCCTCTTTTATGTACACATAGAATCTATCTTGAAGAAGAGGCTAAATCTATAAGGCAAATGCAAAAATAATTGAACTCAAACATGAAGTAGTGAGAGGTGAACTGCTTAAGCTACTTGATGTAGGTATCATTTATCCCATTGCAAACTCAAAATGGTAATCCAACTCAAGTTGTCCTTAAAAAATCTAGAGTCATGGTAGTGAAGAATGAAAATAATGAGCTAGTGCCAACAAGAATCCAAACTGGATGGCATGTGTGCATTAATTATCATAAATTGAACATGGTGACTAGGAAGGACCATTTTCCACTTCCATTTTTAGACCAGGTGCTTGAAAGAGTAGCTGGAAGAGCTTTCTATTGTTTTCTTGATCAATACTTTAGTTACAACCAAATTGAGATTTTCTTAAACGACCAAGAAAAAACCACTTTCACTTGTTCTTTTGGTATTATGCTTATAAAAGAATGTCCTTCGACTTGTGTAATGCACTAGCCACTTTTCAAAGGTGTTTGATGAGTATCTTTAGTGACATGGTGGAAAATGTTTTGGAAGTTTTCATGGATGATTTTTCAGTTTATGGGGATTCTTATGAGTTGTGTCTAATGCATTTAGAAAAAGTTCTTGAAAGATATGAAAAGAGCAATCTTGTACTCAATTGGGAGAAGTGTCATTTTATGGTGACACATGGCATTGTCTTAGGTTTCATTGTCTCTTAAAAGGGATAGAGGTAGATAAATCAAAAGTGGAAATCATTTGAAAATTACCTACCCTTAGGACTGTGAAAGATGTGGGATTCTTTTTTGGACAAGTTGGTTTTTATCGAAGATTCATTCATTATTTTGTTGGATCTTTTGTCATTTTTTTCACTAATCATGTAACATTGAAATACTTGCTTACAAAACAAGATGCCAAACCATATTTGATTCGATGGATCCTCTAACTCCAAAAGTTTAACCTTGAAATTCAATATAAAAGAAGAGTAGAGAATGTAGTGGTTGATCATTTGTCCCGTTTTTCAAGTGATAAGACCATAATTGATGAATCTCTAATAAATGAACTCTTTGCTGATGAAAATTTATTTTGTATAGGCACTGTCTCCTACATTGGTTCTCAATGGTATGCTAACATAGCAAATTACCTAGCCACAAGTTAGATTCCTTCTCATTGGTGTAAACTTGACAAAAAAAATTCTTGTGTAATGTGCGCAACGTTTTTTGGGATGACCCCTATCTATTTAAATATATTGTTAGGCGATGCATCCCTGATCATTAAATTCCAAATGTAATTAATTTTTGTCATGCATTAGCCTATGGTAGGCATTTCTCTTCCAAGAAAACCATTGTCCAGATCTTGTAGTGTGGTTTTTATTGGCCCATCTATTTAAAGATGTTCATGCCTTCTGTGTTACATGTGATCGGTGCCAACGATTAGGTAACCTCACTAGGCGTAACATGATGCCCCTTAACCCCATTCTTGTTTTGTTTGCAATATTTAGATTCAACCCTTTCTTTACCCTTAAATATTTACTCATCATCTATCTCACAAGGTTCAAGAGTGAGTTTTTCAATAACCTTACCACTACGAAGAGTGATAACTAATTTGACTTGATCCAATGTTGGCTTCCAAAACTACTTACATTTGCATTGTATTACCCTTTAGGATTTTATTGTGATTGAGATGAAAACTTATCTTTCTCTTAAAAATTGAAAGCAGATATCAATTTTGTAAGAATATGTTTAAAATCTATCATGTTTTGAGCAAGTTGAGTATTTATTGTCTCTTGCTTTTTAATGAATGTATGCAATGTTTTCTTATAGGAATGGAGCATAAAGAGGTGCATATGCATAAAATTTTGGAAATTATGGTGTGCTTGAAATGGTGGTTATGAAATTTATGCATTAATATTATCACATTTTTAACTGAAATTTGGGTGATTTCTCCAGCCAAGGTTGTATGTTTATGAGTATAGGTTATGATTGGGCCTTTAAAAATTGTTTAAAATATGGGCTTGTTCATGAAGACATTCATTAAAAGAAGGCATAGTTGGCAATCATTGATTGGATGTTCATTGATTTTATAGATTTGACGCACAATGTCTTGAACAAATTTTATTTGACCTCTCTTTTTTAATTCTAGTGCCTTGACATTTCTAACTAAAAATACAAACTTGACTTAGAGGTCATGATCTTTCCTAAAGTTGCACATACCTCCGTTAGATGTATGAGATTAAGTTTTAATCGGTGCCTCATAAGTACTTGCAGCGTCTCAATTTTTGAGTATTTTCAACTAAGAAGTCTAAGTATTTCATTGCTTCATCAGGATCTTTATCTTTAAAAGTTTTATTGCATATCAATTCCACCATTTGTTTATCCTTAGATGTTAACCCTTCATAAAAATGTGAAAAAAATCTCCATATTTCAAAACCATGATGAGGGTAAGTATTAAGTAAGTCTTGATACCTAGCCCAACATTGGTAAAATGTTTCTCCTAGTTTTTAAATGAAAGTAGTGATTAGTCTTTTGAAAAAAATTGTTCTATGAGAAGAAAAAAAAACTTCTTTAAAAACTGTTGTTGCATTTCATCCCAAGCACGAATGGATTCGGGTCTTAAATTTTATAGCCATGTTTTAGCTTTATCTTTTAATGAAAAAGATAAAAAACTTTAATTTGATGGTGTTCATGTTACAATTTGAGCCATTATAGGTGTTACAGACATCCTTAAATTCTCTTAAATGCAAATATGAATTTTCTAAATTCAAGCCATGAAAAGAAGGTAAAAAGTTGAATGATACCTAACTTAAAATTAAAATGAGGGAAAACTATGCATGATGGTACACTTATTCTTATGGGATTCTTGTGGTTTCTAAGTATTTTAACATAGTTATTTTCATTATGAAGCGACTGGTTATCTTTTTTAGCCATATTTTCTAAAAATGATGAGGATAACCAATAAAGTCTATCACTTAAAGTATATGACCAAACTCTCATGCATGTGTAAAAAAAGAATAGAAGAAAGAAGAAAAAAAAGAAACAAAACACAATGAACAAATTTAGATACAAGAAAAGAGAAAAAGACACATAAAATAAATATTATAATTATACAAGAATTTACCTCCCTAGCAATGGCGCCAAAAACTTGACACGACTAAAGGATTGATGTCTTCCCCTAATTACAGGAGTGTCGAAGTAATAAATAACTAGGCAAGATTGAAATTGAAACATAAGGAAGTCAATTGTATAAATTATAAACAATAATACTATAACAACAACAACAACAATAGTAGTAGTAATAGTAATACTAATAGTAGTAATAGTAGTACTAAAGAAGAAGAGGAAGTTGATGAGAACTTTGAGATGGAAAATCAATGTGAGGATCAAACAATGATAAAAACAAATATCAAGGTTAGAGGATCCACTAATAATATTTCAAACAAGTATAGTATAAACTCTTATTATTCAACTAGAAACCACGCAGAAATGAGGTTTCAATCGGATTATAAATTGTTAACATAATTGCATTAGTTATCTTATTTGAATAATGATAATACTTGTAAATATTGTCAGACATTCATGATTATAACTTATGTTAACAACAAATCAAGTTCTTTTCATAGTACAAGTATCGGTTATTTCATACAATTGGGCTATAAAAATGTCAAGTATTTGTTGTACCAAGTATTATATAACATAAATCTTGATTAACTATTTAACAAGAAAAGTATTAAGAGTGAGCAAGATAACAAATACAAAACATGTTAGTATCAAACATTAAAGTCCATGTTGAGTTTACACTATACTTATTCTTACACCATTAGTGTAACCTTTTCATCTTGACATAATAAACTTAATTAAACATAATAAAAGGAAGAAACATAAATAAACAAGATAAAAACAAAAATGAGATAAAAGTTAACTAAATAAAGGAAAGGAAATGAAAGGTATAAATAAGATATTAATGAAAGCAAAACTTAAGCATTTCAAAAATACAAAGAGAGAAAGGAAGAGCATGATCTTGATTTGAAAACTAAGATCCTAAATACATGGTAAATGCCTCCTTTTATAGGCTGAAATTTAGAACTATTCATTTGATGACTAATTGTTGAGTAGGTAGCCACATGTTAACTTGGTTACAATTCTTATCTTCTTGTCTGAACAAAACATCATTGATAACATTAGAATTTGAACCAACCTCCCCATAAAAGTTCCAAGAAATTATCTTAGCCTTTAAAAAAAAATTAAGGTTATTGGACTTCTAGAACTTAAGATTTGGACTTTCAAATAGTAGAATTAAGTCTTGCCTTTCCATGAAATTTTAGCCCTATATCTTAGCTTTTCATCAATGTACAACAGATCTAAATCAAAGTTCTATAGCTCCAGTTATGATTGAATTACCGAACAGTGTTCTAGTTTGGACTAAACCAGCATCTCTTTTCTAAGCTTTACTCTTTGTCCTTTCAATTTCAATACTTCAACTCATCAATCAATCTTTTTTTTTTATGTGATAGGCCTGCATTTAGGATGAACATTTACCATAAATTAAAGGTATCTTATGGTATCTAACTTTTTATTTTAAAATATATTTTAGTTAAAGAGTTATTGATACTTCAAGTGTAAAATGATGATGAAGAACCCTTGATAAAAATGTTTTTTTAAGTACTAATCATGTGATATAACAAAAACTTGTCTCAAAACTCCAGCACTATTAGAATAAGAAACCTCTACCCAACAAATATCAATTAGCAAATGAGAAGTATAAGAAAGACGCCACAATATCAATTTTACCTTGATAAGTCAATTTTGTTCTTTTTTCCTAGTAAATAAAACATGTTGCATCACGTAAAACACAAGTTTATTTTATAAATTTACAGCTGCAAAAAGCTTCAACTTATACAAACTTATATAATGGTCTAACAAGTAACCCTAATGGACCCAAAAACTTGTAGGTTAATATTAACCCACTTATAATAAATGCATGTATGTTAACTAAGCATAAACATGAAGAAAATATTAAAAATAACATATCTGACACAAAAACTAAAATTGTTAAACCTAATTAAACAAAATAACTGAAGATAGATCATTTTTCTAGTTTAAATAATGTCATTAATGAAATTCTCATCCTAGAAATACTAGGGTCTTTGTTGCCATCTATAGATATCCAAAATAAGCTAGTAAATTGCAAGTTGCCTCCTTTTTAGTTTTCTTGTTTGTTATAGATGATAAATTGAAGCTATAAGGAATCCTCTCAAAACATGAAAACTCTTGTTGCCTTCTTTTAACCTTCCTTATAGTATTATTAAACTCCTCAAAATAAGCTAAAAAAATTATTATTATTTATACCTTTGATTCTTCTTTCTTTGTATAGCTAGGATAAATAAGAAATCTTTGTAAGGAAATTTTTTTTAATATTAGTGAATCCTTGCCACACTTGAAAATTATGTTGCAGTCCATTAAAGATCTCTATAAAATTAAAGAATGCTCAAAATAAGTTGTCACATCTCTGTAAAATAAGGATTCTTATCAAATAGAAAGTTCACAAGTCAAAAGTAAGTAAATAGAAAAAACTTGTACATCCTGTTTTGATATATATGTTATAAAGCCTTCCCAAACTCTAATTGATTTGAAATTTTAGCCCAACATAAAACAATATTTCAAGAAATTTTGGCTACATTTTTAGTTTGATTTAATGCATGAATTAAAAATTATGATTGTTGTTGTAAAACTAAATAGTAAACATAATTACACAAGAATTCAAATTCTCTTCTTCATTTTTATTTTTTTTGAATTGTATCATTACAGTTTGAATGGGAGGAGGTTGAAGCATTTTTGAGACAGCTAGATGAATCATTGTTTAGTTGGTTTGAGCAGTTCTAGTGTAACTAACATTTATTACATGGGATTGTAAGATATTTTTTAATATATAAATTTGTTATCTTTTTTCCGGTATCCATTTCTTACTCTTTCTCACATGCACTCAGATAATCACTATTTGTGTATTACTTGCTATAAACATAAAATTCAAATGTATTTTCTAGCTGCAAAAACATGCACCATTATAACACGGGATGGCCTCTTTCTTTTTTTTACAATGAGACACAAGTCTAGTCATGTGTATAAAGCATTTGTGTACATGCATTTGGAACTTAGCATATATGATATCTTAGTTTACTGAAACTTAAACTGAAATTTACATGTAAACAAGAGCAAGTTAGACTTAATTTTAACATTGGATGGCAAGTATTACCGTGAGAATCTTTCATGAAAATGTTAGAATTCGAGGACATTGTCAAACAAGTGTATTAAAAGAAAAGGGTACAAAGAGTACAAGGGGCATACCCTAGATTTACAATGAGAACAGAAATGTAAAACAACAGATGGCTACAGGCTAGCCACCGAACAAAAACTCAGACCTAACTAAATTCATTAGGGAAACTAATACGACCAGCTAAATATCAAATGAAGAATCTATGTTATTGACCCTTCAAGCCCTTTGGATCCTTTTGTTTTCATCTGTTGGTAGAACGTTCCTCATCAAATCAAGCTTATCACGGATGATACATTCGATTTGATCAAAAACCAAATTATGAGTTCTAGAGATTCTTGCAAAGGTCCTTGCATTTCGTTCTTGCCAAATATGATACACTGTAGCTGCGAAACTGAGTTTATGAGAAAAATTGACAAAACTTTTGCCACACCAAGTGACAGTGGCCCATCGAATCCATTCATCCCATCCTTTTGTCATTCTTGGAATATTGCCTCTGTCACAAACAGCCCACCAAATTGCTTTAGTATAGGAGCATTCAAAGAATAAGTGGTTATGATCTTCACTATTGCGAAGACAGAGTGAGCATCTATTGGGACCATGTATACCAAACCGATGAAGTCTATCTTGAGTTGTGAGTTTCTGTTGTACAGCCACCCATAGAAGAAATGAATGTCTTGGAATAGCATTCTTGAACCACACAATGTCATGCTATTCCACCATCGGATGATGAAATCTTAGTTGTTCCCAAGCTACTTTGATCGAGAATTTGTGATTTGGTGAATCCAGCCAAACAATCTCATCTTTTTGCCTTATTAGAGGATTAGAATTGGGAGGAATAGCTTCTATAATGGGATGCCAGCCAATAGCTTGAGTGGTAGGAATTTTCCATTTTGAGTTATGAATCAGCATCTTCACCTTTGCGTTCTTTTCCATACCTGAATCATAAATGAATCTTTCACCATAATAATCCATAAACGGGCTATGAGGATGCCAATTGTCAAACCATAAAGAGGTTGTCATGCCATCTCCTATGATGTACTTCATCTTCAGCCATGCTAAAGGTCTGAGCTTTAGAATCTTTCCCCATGTCCAAGAGCAATTCTTTGGCGTCTTGATTGTCTAGAAATTCCTACCTTGCAACAGATTAGATTTGATCCAAGTAGACCAGATTGAGCCATTTGAGTAATTACACAGGTTCCAAATGTGTTTCAACAAAGCAATCTTGTTCCATTCTCTTATCCTTTTTATTCCTAGCCCCCCTTTTTTTGGGAAGACATACCTGATCCCAAGCCACTTTAACCCCAGTAGTTCTCATATCTGAACCTATCCAAAGAAAGGATCTCATAATTTGCTTCATATTTTTGATGACTTACCCAAGTAAGAGGAAGAGAGATGCCCAATAAACCTGGATGGAAAATAAAACTGAATTAATCAGTTGTACTCGTTTTGCATATGAGAGTGTTCTACAAGTCCAATGTCGAACTTTAGAGGTGATTCGATCCACGAGGCCCTTATAATAAACAGCCTTTAATCTGGACGAGATAAGAGGCACTCCCAAATATTTCTTAGGGAGCTCCCCCTCTGTAAACCCAAGAATACGAATAATTTCTTCCCTCTCGGCATTTAACACACTGCTTAAGAAGATGTCACTTTTATTTGGATTTGGATACAGACCTGATAGATCTTGAAACCTTGTGAGTATAGTTTTGATCATACAAATTAAGTTTACATCTCCTTTGCTAAAAATCATCAAGTCATCAGCAAAACAAAGATGATAAATGTTGTCCTTCTTGCATCTCCAGTGGAACTTGAAGTTTTGGTTGGCACTCATCTTGCAGAATAACCCCAAAAGGATTTCCATACATAGGACAAACAAATATGGAGAAAGTGGATCCCCTTGTCTTAGCCCTTTCCTCCCTTAAAAATAACCTGCAAGCTCACCGTTGACATTGATAGAGAATTGACATGATGTAACACAAACCATGATCCACTCAATGACTGTTCTAGGGAATCCTATTTTTCTTAACGTAGCTTCAATAAAATCCCACGGAACCGAGTCATAGGCCTTCATTAGATCTACTTTCATGGCACAACGGGCAAGTTCCGTAGATTTATGATAGCCTTTTATTAGTTCCTGAGATAAAAGAATGTTGTCATTGATTCTCCGTCCAAAGATAAAAGCAGTCTGATACGGACCTATTAAGGATGACAAAACAGCTTTCATTCTCGCAGCTAGAATCTTAGCAATGCATTTATACACAGTATTGCAGCAAGATATAGGACGAAAATCTGTCAAACTCGTAGGATTAGCAACTTTAGGAATAAGGAAAATGGATGTCAAATTTTGTATTTTAAAAAGTTATTTGTCTTGTGATGTCATATAAACTCTGAAGTTGGACAAATATTGGCTTAAGATGAAAATAAGAGGAAACTCATGAAAAGTTGGGTATTGAACTAGCGCAACTTCATAAACTAGCCTATTCATATTTTGGATTGAAGTTGGGTAGATAGCTACTAATTTCCAACGTGGCAATTATGTCATTGGATTCTAACTCAAGACTTTCTCTCCCAGTAGATGGGATTGCAATCTGCTTTGCTTTCCTTCAAATATATACGCAATGGATGATCTTACTAGCTGCATTTGGACTTCTTGTTCACTTGGTTGATTTTGGTTATGTCACATGGTAGTCATGGCTTTTGGTATGCTTTGTAATTCATGTAACGTGTGTTTGGTGACATAAATTACTTTTCATGTATGAGATGGTGTGCCTCTTCCAGATCATTACAGTTACTAGTGCTACCTACGTTCTTCACAAGCGTAACATTATGGGTTATGTTGTTTTCCCAATTCTGGAAACCTAGGAACTCGACTCTCTTAGCTAGGTATGTCATTAATGTAATGGAGTTATTCGTAGTCCAATTTTTAGTGTTTATATATTCTATTTTATTTGTAATAAGATTAATTTTAGCCTTGCTAGTTTCTTTTTCATTACGTTCTTTAACCTTACCTACCACTTTGTGCTTGTGGATTTTGGTGTTGTAGATGGAAAATAAATTTTCCAGTCAATGCCAACTAGGAATACAAATTTTTACGCATGGAGTGGAGTTCCTTACAGTCTCTTCTAGAACTATTAGCATTTCTGGGAATTGACAAAAGGAAAGAGAAAGAAGCATATCAGAGATATGAATGGTTTGGGCATCTCATGCGGCTAAAAAATAATGCTCACATCTTTTTTAGTTTCATCTGGCTTCAGTTGCCAATTGAGTTGGCATATGCTCATCTTTATGAAGTTATACAATCAGATGTTATGAGGTTAGATTTTGATTTATGTTACTGCATTGTCTTATGGTTTATCACCATGATTAAATTTATTGTAGCTAATAGCTTTTTCCTTGGAAAATTTTTTCATTTATTTTTTTTATTCAGTCTATTTTTAGGAATAATTGTTAATTATAATATGATGTCAAGGGTACTAGAGTGTTCTTATACTAATTTCTTCTATATACATATAATATAAGCTAGTGCTAAGATGGAATGAAATGGTATTTGTTTTCGCTTCATCTCATAACCTCTCTCTTTTGTCTTCTTCTTTCTATTACTTTTTCCACCTTCCTTCATCTATCTCTAAATAATCTTTAAAAAACTTAATATTAGCACGACATCACCATAATGTTTAGATTGTACTTTCAGAAATGCCTTGACTCCATGAAAAAAAGCCCCAACATCTCATTAATAATGGTTAATTTTTAAGTTGTCAATTTTGTAGAAAACAATTGTAGGATTTTATAGAAAACAATTATAGGTTTCAATTATATAAATTCAAATCTTATGAATCAAAGGTTTGCTTATTAGAATAAAAGAGAATGACTATTATAATTAAGTTAAGTGGGTAATTATTAGTTAGTAACTAATCCATATAGTGGTTAGATATATAGTCTTTTGATTATGGCAAAAAAGAGTTCAATTACTAAAACCGATCTCCCTTCTAGTGAAAGTGATGGGAGTCGAGTTATAGTTGTGAGTGAGAATCTTACCCTTCAAATTAGCCCTATTAAACTAGATGGAAGTATTTATCTAGCTTGACCTGATCTTATATGTTGCTTATCAAAACACTTGGACTAAATGGGTATTTGATGTAGGTAATTAGTATTTAAAAGTGTATTTTTATCAAGATTTTATATTAGCATTTTGCACTTGAAGTATCAATAACTCCATAATTAAAGCATATTTTATAATAACAAGTCTGATACTATAAAATACATTTAATTTATGGTAAATGTTCAAGTTAAATACAACTCTATTACATAAATCAAAGAATTGATTGATGAGTTCAACTACTAAAATTGAGAAGACAAAGAGATGATGTAGCTTAGAAAAGAGATGTTGGTTCAGTCCTAACTAGAACACTATTGAGTTATTGGGTCATATCTTGAACTATAGATCTTGAATTTTAATTTGGTTTATATGTCAAGAAAACTAAGACATAGGCCTAAAAAATCATGAGAAGCAAAACTCAATTTTGCTATTTGGAAGTCCAAATTTTAGCAACACTAGAGAATTCAAAATATATCCTACAGCCCAAACATTGTTCAGTGTTTAGCCCATATCTTAAGTTCTAGAAGTTCAAATGACCTCAATTGTTTTTTGTTGGAAAGTTGAGATAATTTCCTAAAACTTTCATGAATCACGTATATTCAAATTCTGATGTTAGCAATGACATTTCGTTTAAAAAGAAAATAAGGATTATAACCAAGTTAAGATGTGACTACCCACTCAACAATTATCAACAAATCAATAGTTCTCAATTTTGGTCTATAAAAGTAGGCATTTCCCATTCATTTAGGCATCTTAACTTTCAGATCAAAATCATATTCTCGTTTTTTGTCTTTATATTTTTGTAATGTTTAAGTTTGTTGTCATTAATCTCTTGTTTATATTTTTCATTTCCTTTTCGTTACTTAGTTAACTTATATCTTATTTATATTCTTATATTGTTTAGTTATGTTTCTCTTCTTCATTATGTTTAGCAAAACTTATTATGTCAAGGTGAAAATGTTACACTAATGGTGTAATAATAAGTATAATACAAAATCAATATGGACTTCAATGTCTATATCCTAAACAACTTGCTATTAACATGTCTTATCATTTTTATCTAGTAGTCAAGTTTTACGGGTTTTCCCCAAAGCTTTAAGAAAATGAGACATCATTGAAAAAATAATTAGAAAGGAACTATAGGTCTCCACAATATCTGGCTGAATGAATGCAATGTTTAAACATGCTGATGTCTTCATTGTCTTAGTAGGTGGTCTAGGCACATTAAAAGAGATTTCATATTTTCTCTTAGGCCTAACTGCACATTCACCATAAACTCATTAACTGCACATTCACCATAAACTCATAAGTCTATTAAATGTTAATGGTTTTTATGATAAGTTGTTGTCTTTCCTTAATCATGCTATGAAACAATAATTTCTAATATATTGGCACAATAAATCATAATCTCTATTGCATAATTGATTTACCAACTACAATCTTTTATCCCTGTAATTGATCTCTCTATGAGTCTCATAAATTGATCAATTAAAAAAAGCTATAAAAAGCATATATTGGATTTGAGCCTTCATTTGTGAATTCTTATGTCTTTTGGTTTTATTAATAGCATATTATTTTATTTTGTTATTTATTCTATTTGTTTAAGTGTATTTCAATTTTATTAGTTTTCGGTGTTTCAGGGAATGTCTTATATACTCTATCTTTCTATGTTAGAACATTGAGAATAATGTCTCATTTTGATTTGGAGAAGAGGATAGTAATTGATATAAAAAAATTAACTATGTTTTTTATTTCATAAATCATTTGCAAAATTGTTATTGGATGATAGAATAAATGAGTTCTTTTGTTAAGGTAACTCGTGAGACGCATCTTAGTAAACATTCTTAACAAGGTCTATCAAAATACTTCTTGAAATATTTAGGTTTACAAACTCTCGTATTATTATAACTTAATTCTACTCATATAATCATTTAACAAGTATTCTTAAACTTTCATTTTCGTACACACACTTTAATATATGATTGTGGGTTGTAGATTAGATTATTATATTATTTATGTTCTTTTGTTAAAAGTAATTATATAACTAAGGGAAAGGTATATTATATAACTAGTAAAAAAAATTAATGATAATAAAAACATAGATAAATTAGGTTTCGTAGCCTTCCTAACCTAAGCAATCAAGCCCGAAGGGGTGTTTTCATACCTAATACCCTAAAGTTAACTAATTTAGGAGCTATTTGACACAACTAAAAGATTGATGTCTTATCCCAAGTGCAAGAGTGTCGAAGTAATAAATAACCTAACAAGTTGAGTTATAAGGAGGTTAATTATACAAATTATAAACAACAATAGAAATAACAATAATATAATTAGCAATAATAGTAGTAGTAGTAGTAGTAGTAGTAGTAGTAGTAGTAGTAGTAGTAGTAGTAGTATGAGTAGGAGTAAAGAAGGAGAAAGAGAAGATGAGAATTTTGAGATGGAATATCAACGTAAGGATTAAACAATGATAACAATAAATATTAAGGTTAGAGGATCCACTAATGGTATGTCAAACAAGTGCAATATAAACTCTTATTATTCAATTGGAAATCACACACAAAGGAGGTTCCAAATAGATTATAGATTGGTAACATGATTACACTAGTCATCTTATTTGATTAATGCTAATACTTGTAAATCTCGTCAAGCATTTATGATTATAACTTATGTTAACAACAAATCAAGTTCTTTTCATAGCTTAGGTGTCGGTTATACCATACAATATTGGTTATGAAAGTGCCAAGCATTTGTTGTACCAAGTGTTATACAACATAAATCAAGATTAGTCATTTAACAAGTGACATGACTAAAAGATTGATGTCTTCTCCCAAGAACAGGAGTGTCGAAGTAATAAATAACCCGATGAAACTAAGGTCGAACCATAAGAAAGTTAATTGTACAAATTATAAACAACGATTATAAACAACAACAATAGTAACAATAATAACAACAATAATAATAGTAGCAATAATAATACTAATAATACTAGTAGTAATAGTAGTAGTAGTAGTAATAGTAACAACAATAAAAAAGAAGAAGACAAAAAATTGATGAGAACTTTGAGACAAAAAATTAAAGGATTAAACAACGATAAGAAACAATATCAAGGTTAGAGAATCCATTAATGATGTGTCAAACAAGTATAGTATAAACTCTTATTATTCAATTGGAAACCACACACAAAGGAGGTTTCAATCATATTATAAATTGTTAACATATTACATTAGTTATCTTATTCGATTAATGCTAATACTTGTAAATTTCATCAAGCATTCATGATTATAACTTATGCTAACAACATATCAAGTTCCTCTCATAGCTCAGGTGTCGGTTATACCATACAATATGGGTTATGAAAGTGTCAAGCATTTGTTGTACAACATAAATCAAGATTAATCATTTAACAAGCAAGGTATTAAAGAGTAAATAAGATAACAAATATAAAACATGTTAGTATCAAACATTAAAGTCCATATTAAGTTTATACTATACTTATTCTTACACCATTAGTATAACCTTTTCACCTTGACATAATAAACTTACCTAAACATAATGAAAGAAAGAAAAATAAATAAAATAAATAAAAACATAAATAAGATAATAGTTAACAAAGTAAAGGAAAGGAAATGAAAGGCATAAACATTACAAAAAATACAAAGAGAGAAAGCAAGAGCATGATCTTGATCTAAAAATCAAGATGTCTAAATGTATGGCAAATGCCTCCTTTTATAGGCCAAAATGGGAACTATTGATTTGATGACAAATTGGTGAGTAGGTGGCCAACTCTTGACTTGGTGACAATCCTTATCTTCTCTTGTCTGCTCAAACGTCATTGATAACATCAAAATTGAAACCACTTGAAAACATGAAAGTTATAGAAAATTATCTTAGCTTTCTTGTGTAACAAAATTCAGATCATTTGGACTTCTGGAACTCCAGATATGGCTAAAATGCTGAACAGTGCTCGGGTTGGAGGATAGATTCAGATTTTTTTGTTATTGCTCCAATTTGAACTTGAAAATGACCTTTTTAGATCTTGGGCTGCATATGAAAGTTGTAGGCCTATATCTTACCTTTCCAACCATATAAAGCAGACCTAAATCTCAGATCTCCAGCTCCAAATGTGATCCAATTACTGAACAGTGTTCCGGTTTGGACTGCACCGACATCTCTTTTCTAAGTTTGACCATCTTTTTGTCCTTTTAATTTTAGTTCTTAAATTCATCAATCAATCCTTGCATTTATATAATAGGCCTGCATTTAAAATGAACATTTATTATAAATTAAAGGTATCTTATATTATTAGATATATTATTATAAAACGTGTTTTAGTTAAGGAGTTATTGATACTTCAAGTGCAAAATAATGATATAAAACCTTGATAAAAATACACTTTTAAGTATCAATCAATAACATCATGAATTTGAACCAACCTTACTCATTAAAGTTCTAGAAAATTATCTCAGCTTTTCAAGAAAAAAAATTGAGGTCATATGGACTTCTAGAACCCAAGATATGGTCTAAATATTGAATAATATATAGGCTGTAGGATAGATTTGGACATCTACGTTGTTGCTAAGATTTGGATTTTTAAATAGCAGAATTGAGTGAAAGTTTTAGACCTATATCTTAGCTTTCCAATAATATAAAACAGACCTAAATTTGAGATCTATAACTTTAGTTATGATCCAATTACCGAACAATGTTCCAGTTTGGATTAAACCAGCATCTTTTTTCTAAGCTTCACCCTCTTTGTCCTTTCATTTTTAGTACTTCAACTTATCAATCAATTCATTCATTTATGTGATAGGCCTGCATTTAGGATGAATATTAACCATAAATTAAAGGTATCTTATGATATCAAACTTGTTATTATAAAACATGCTTTAGTTAAGGATTTATTGATATTTCAAGTGCAAAATGATGATATAAAACCTTGATCAAAATGCACTTTTAAGTACTAATCACTAAAACATATGCCTAAAATATTCATGGAAATGCAAGACTTAATTTTACTATTTGAAAGTCCAAATCTTAGCAACAATAAAGAAGTCGAAATCTATACAAGCCAAAATACTATTCAATGTTTAACTCATATCTCAAGTTCTAGAAGTATAAATATCTTTAATGTTTTTTTATTGGAAAGCTGAGATGATTTTTTAAAACTTTCATGAATCAAGTCTATTGAAATTATGATGTTAGCAATAATGTTTTGTTCAAACAAAAAGATAAGGATTGTTATCAAATCAAGATATGGCCACCCACTTAATAATTAGTCAACAACTCAATAGTTATCAATTTTGGCCTATAAAAGGAGGCATTTGCTATGCATTTAGGCATCTTGGTTTTTAGATCAGGATCATGTTTTTGCTCTTTCTTTTTATATTTTTGCAATGTTTAAATTTTGTTTTTGTTAATCTCTTATTTATGTTTTTCATTTCCTTTCATTTACTTATTTAACTTATGTTTTATTTATATTCTTATATTATTTTTTTCTTCTTTATTATGTTTAACTAACTTTATTATGTCAAGGTGAAAGGCTATACTAATAGTGTAATACTAAGTATAACATAAACTTAATATGGAATTTGATGGTTATATCTTAAATAACTTGCTATTAACATGTCTTATCATTTGTATCTTATTAATTCTTAATACCTTGCTTATTAAATGGTTAATTTAGATTTTTGTTGTATAACACTTGGTACAACAAATGCTTGGTATTTTTATAGCCCAACCGTATGATATAACATACACATATGCTATGAAAGGAACTAGATTTGTTGGTAATATAAGTTAATTCCTAACAATATTTAAAATTTTTGCATTACTTAGATAAAATAATTAATATGGTCATGTTAATAATTTATAATAGGCTATTAATGACAAGTCATCCTATTGCTACATCTTTTATGTGAGGTTTCTAGTTGAGTAACAAAAAACATTTATGCTATACTTGTTTAAAATACCATTTGTGGATCCTTATATTAATCTTATATCTTAAAGTCCTTTATAACTTATTATTATTGGTGGTGGTGGTGGTGGTGTTATTGTTATTGTTGTTGGAGAATTAACCTCCTTGTGATTCGCCCCCGATTTTGCAAGGTTATTTATTATTTTGACACTTCTATATTTAGGTGAAAATATCAATTTTTTGATCATATTAGTAGGATAAAAGAGATTTTTATTCAATTCATCAAAACTATTTAATATTTAGAAAAATAGGATATAAATACTAAAACCCTAATTAGAACAAACAATTAGGCTTATAGCCTAATAAATAAAAATACATAATAATAGCTAAATCAAGCCTAATGAATAAATCCTAATTAAAAAACTTTAACTAAAAGTTCAAATAAAAAAACATAAGTTAAAGCTTAATTCTTAATAGATTAGGTTATCATCCATCATTCTAGATTATATAAATATATGAACCATGTCTCGAGCTTGATGTCCCCATCAACATCCAAGTAACTACCATCATGTCTCCTTATTATGTTTCGTACATCTATAATAATCACATTTCAATTTATTTTTATCTAATAACCTTGGTTCACTAAAATGTAAACCCTCCTCTAAAGTTTTTCTAACTAGAGTTGTTAATCATGGTTGACCTCTTATGAGTAATATGATGCAACATTACATTTCTCCTACTTTTCTTTTGTTAAACATTTGAATATGTTTGTCTTTAAGGGAAAGAAGATTCTCTACTTGAAACTTCAACTCTAATATAGTCATACTGATTAATACTTAAAGATACATTTTCATCAAGGTTTTATATCATCATTTTGCACTTGAAGTATCAACAACTCCTTAACTAAAGCATGTTTTATAATAATATATCTAATAATATAAGATACCTTTAATTTATGATAAATGTTCATTTTAAATGCAGGCCTATCATATAAATGCAAGGATTGATTAATGAATTTAAGAACTGAAATTAAAAGGACAAAAAGATGGTTAAACTTAGAAAAGAGATGTTGGTGTAGTTCAGATTTTAACATTGTTCGGTAATTGGGTCATATCTAGAGCTATAGATCTCAGATTTAGGTCTGTTTCATATAAATGGAAAACTAAGACATAAGCCTAAAACTTTCATGACAAGGAAAGACTAAATTTTACTGTTTGGAAGTTCAAATCTTAGCAACAATGTAGAAGTCCGAATCTGTCCTACACCTTAGATATTGTTCAGTGTTCAACCCATATCTCAAGTTCTAGAAGTCCAAATGACCTCAATTTTTTTTCTTAGAAACTTGAGATAATTTTATAGAACTTTCATGCGCTAGGTTAGGTCAAATTTTAATGTTATCAATGACGTTTTGTTAAGACAAGAAGATAAGGATTGTCATCAAATCAAGAGTTAGCCACCCATTCAATAATTAGTCATGAAATCGATAGTTTTCAATTTTAGCCTATAAAATGAGGCATTTGTCATGCATTTAGGCATCTTGGTTTCCAAATCAAAATCATGCTCTTGCTTTCTGTATTTGTATTTTTGTAATGCTTAAGTTTTGTTTTCATTAATATCTTGTTTATGCCTTTCATTTTCTTTTCTTTACTTAGTTAACTTTTATCTTATTTATGTTCTTATCTTATTTATTTATGTTTTTCTCTTTCATTATGTTTAGCTAAGTTTATTATATCAAGGTAAAAAGATTACACTAATAGTGTAAGAATAACCATAATATAAACTCAATATGGACGTTAATGTTTGATACTAACATGTTTTGTATTTGTTATCTTGTTCACTTTTAATACTTTGCTTATTAAATGGTTAGTTTAGATTTGGTATAACACTTGGTATAACAAATACTTGGCACTTTCATAGCACAACTATATGGTATAACTAACATTTGTGTTATAAAAGGAACTTAATTTGTTGTTAACATAAGTTATAATTATGAATACCTAATAATATTTACAAGTATTAACATTATTCAAATAAAATAAGTAATGTAATCATGTGAATAACTTATAATTTAATTGGAACCTTCTTTGTGTGTGGTTTCCAATAGAGTAATAAGAAGAGTTGATACTATACTTGTTTGAAATATCATTAATAGATCTTCTAACCATGACATTTATTTTTATCATTGTTTAATCCTCACATGAATCTTACAATCTTAAAGTCTTGTTTAACTTCTTTTTCTTCTTTTTCTTCTTCTTCTTCTACTTCTCTATTATTATTATTGTTATTGTTATTATTATTACTATTGCTTTTAATACTACTACTAAAACTACTACTACTAATACAACTAATACTACTACTATTGTTGTTATTATTAATTAGTTAGATAGTTAGTTATAATTTATACAATTAACCTCCTTGTCGTTCAACCCTAGTCTTGCCGGGTTATTTATGACTTTGACTCTCCTGCACTTAGGAGAAGACTGCTTGACCGCTTTTTATGATCGGCTTATTTTAACTCGCAAGTGCACGAGTGTGCGATGTAGCAATTAACTCGGTAAGATCGAGGTCATATCCACAGAGAGCTAGATCTGGAAATTAAGCTAGGTAACAAAAAAAAACTCAAGAGAAATTAAATTAACAATAACTTGGTTGAAAATAATTGATGGATTTGTTTTCAAAGATGAAAAGGTGTAAATAGATTTTAGAAGACAAGAAAAAGTAAGACTTGGTCCAAATCAATTTTAATGGTGATGTATTGGTGATTTCTTCAACATATATAAGATAACTCAACCTAATATCAACGATGGTGATATTAGATCGGAAGATATTACAATGAAGTTTAGAAAAATGAAAATTGATTATTGCTTAAGAATGAACAAGTACTTTCATATTAAGTAAG
>SRLM01000632.1:198297-210274 GCA_015708895.1 Populus ilicifolia | reverse complement strand
TAAGATTGACATTGAAACCTTAAATGTTTAATGGTTGAAGTTTGCACACAACATAAGGCAAGTTTGGGCTTGAAATAGATCATATGATATTCTTTTCTAGAATTGGAATAGAATTGATTTTTAGGACAAATTTGGAGAACTTATTTGAACCAAGATTTGCTTCAATCTTCAACTAAATGTCTCTTCAATTTGTTCTGAATTCCAATGTTGAATTTCCTGAATTAATTCATTTAAGCTCCAAAAACCTATCCAAACATTAAAACAAACTTCATTACTAAAAAGCACATCAATTATTATAAAAAGACCAAATAAAAACAACAAATACATATGTAAAATAAGAGACTTAATGATACTTTTGATGCACAATCAAAGACATCAAACTTTTGGTAGTGTCAAGTTTTTGGTGTTGTTGCTGAGGAGGTAAATTCTTGTATAAATTATAATTTTTATTTTATTTTCTCTTTTCACTTTTCTTATATCTAACTTTGTTTTTTTTTTTCCTTTTGTTATCTTGACGTTTTTCTTCCACCTTTATGAGCTACCTCTTTTTTTTTTACCCAAAATAATATAATAATATCCCCTCCAGCTTTCCATCTATGTACTTGCCTCTTGGATCAATGGATTACGCAAAATAAATCAATTGTTATTTGTTATGGGGATATATAAGATCATGAATTGTGTTTAAGCTGATTTGGGGTTAAATTTAAGCATCATATAATGATACAAATGTATCTATTATTTGGGTTAAGATTGATATTGAAACCTTAAGTGTTTGATAGTTAAAGTTTGCATATAATATAAGACAAGTTTTGGACTTGAAATAAATCATATGATAATTTTTTGTAGGATTGGAATAGAATTAATTTTTAGGGCAAATTTGAAGCACTTATTTGAATCAAGATTCGTTTCAAACTTCAACTAAATTTCTCTACAATTTTTTATTCCAAATTCTGATGTTAAATTTTTTGAAATAATTCATTTAAGCTTCAAAAACCTATTGAAACATTAAAAGAAACCTTATTATTAAAAAGCACATCAATTATTATAAAAAAAACCCAAATAAAAAAATACATACAAATATAAAATAAGAGACGTAATGATACTTTTGATGCACAATCACACCCCTTAACTTAGATTTTGCTAGTCCTCAAGCAAAACAAAACATAAAACCTTTGAAATAAGAAGAATAATAATAACCATAATTAGGCTTGACATATCACACTTGCAGGACCTATCATGCAAACATTGGTATCTTCAACTTAGTGTATACACAATAGCAAATTAAAAAAAATAAACATACTCACATTCTCTAAATCAAATATTCATACAAAATTCCAAATTCAATCTTATTTATCATGCAACCAACATAATTAATTCATGTGAAAACTCAATTGTAATCTTCCTTTCTTGATAAGATCTAAGTAAGGTCAAAATTGGATTTTGATGTAAAATGTGCAACTATCCAATTTTATGGCAACAAACATAATTCTCAATCAGACCGTTGGAGTCTCCTAACATATGGGTCAACAGAGGCTGTACGAATTTCGTTATTTACTTCCTTTTGACTTGTGGACTTCCTATTTGGCTAGGATTCTTTTCCTAAGAGGGTGTGCCAACTTATTTTAGGAATTTTCTAGTTCCACAAGGATCTTTAATGAGCTGCAATAAAATCTCCAAGTGTGGCAAGGATTCATTAATGTTTTAGAATCCTTTTCTTACAAGGATTTCTTATTCACCCAAGCTACAACAGGAAAGAAGAGTTCAGAATAAATTCTGCTTTGAAATCAGATTTCCTAGTCTATTTGGGACTTATTAATGGTGAAAAAACCAATTCTAGCTTATTTAGGATGGTAATTTTTGGATTTTTAGTATTTTCTTCTTAGTTTTTAGGTTACTATTACTTATTTGGGTCAATTGTAAGTGGACCAAATATAAATCCACCTAAGGGGGGATCCATTAGGGTTTCTTTAAGTCTAGTCACTATAAATAGAGGCATAACCACACATGTAAAAAAGACTATTCAGATTAATAAAACTTCTTGTTTGTCACACTTTGTGTGTGTATGTGTTGGTGAGATAATCTCCCTTCCATAGTTCTCTAATGAACTGAAAAACAACTTATTAAAGAACAACTGTCTTCATGGTGTCATTCTTATACTTCTCATTCGCGAATCAATATTTGTTAGGTGAGGGTTTTTCGTTTCCAATAGTGCTGGTGCTTAGGTACAAGTTATCTTTGTGTCACACTTCTATCAAACCCGATTTACTTGGCTTTCTGAGAATTGACGTCTTTGCGAGTGGGTTGCATGACTATGTGATCACGAGGTTCGCATCACTTCTTACTCTTACAAACAAGGTAGCAAACTAGAGAAACATTTATATTTATATCTATCTATATATATATTAAAGATATTATTTATTCTGTCTTTAAGTGGTCACTACCCTTTTGCTTTGAATATAAACATTTGTGATGAGTGTACACAGTTACTCATAAAGCCACAAACTTAAAGTGCTTTTACATACTCATATTTCAAGTTGTCGTTTGATATAAAGATAAACATTTATGATGAATATCCCTAGTTACTAAGCAACTCAAAACATTGGAGTAGATAGAACTTTGTACATATCTATTTATTTAATTTTCTAATAATTATTACTCTATTTACTTAAATCTTTTTTAGGACTAGAAAAAAAGGGATGCTCACAAGTAAAGCATCACACAACTCACATAACTTTTACAAGGAAAGATATACTTCAATAATCTTAAAAAAAAAAAGTATGTTATATCTTTCTTTAGAAGATATTAGATATCCTAAATTAAATCATGTTATGTTCAATATAATAATGACTCCAAAAATATAATGTTAATCCTAAACAAGTCTCACTCCGAATACAAGTTTTTTTTTTTCAAACAAGCATTGCCATCTCAAGAATTCAAGATAATCAAATATCTAAAACTAAGTTTTACATTATCTTTAATGTTAAAAAAAAGGAAAGAGAAGAAAATAATAAAGATTAGAAAACTATTACTTTTTTTTTTAATGATGAATGTCTAATTGAATTGAACATGAGTTGACTTTTTGCTTGATTTTTTTTAACCTATATATCGCAAGTAAAAGAAAACATCAAACCATTTTTCATTTTAAATAAAGAACCTCACATCCTCCAATTTAAAATAATGCACTGTCCCTAATGCATGAACAAGTAAATATAAGAGTTAGAAGGAAAAAAAAAGAAATGAAATAAATAAATAAAAAAACTCATTACTTCTAATACTACAATGGTATTAGATCTTCAAGATCCATTGTCTCAATTTCAACCACAAAGTTTTCAAGATAAAGTTTCAATCAATAACGGTTTACTTTGAAAATATTTCCATTATTAGGATTTTCTACCTCAAAGACACCATGCTTAAAGATGGATTTAATCACAAATGGACCAATCCATTTTGTCCTCAATTTTCTAGGAAAGAGATGTAATTGTGAATTATACAAGAAAACCTTTTGAACAATATGAAAGGATTTTCTAAGAATATGTTTATCATGCAAAGTTTTCATCTTATGTTTTGAAATTTTTGGATTTTCAAATTCATCATTTCTTAGCTCGTCTAATTATCCAATTAAAGCTTTATATTTTTGCCAACCTCGTTTTCATTGTCATTGAATTGTCAAATTGCCTAATATGCATGGTGCTCAATCTCAACAGGGAGATGACAAGGCTTTCCATAAACTAGACTATAAGGAGAGACACTCCTAAAAAGGTCTTGTAAGTATTGTGATATACTTATAAAGCATCAACTAGTCTTAAGAGTCAATCTTTATGGTTTGGATTGACTGCTTTCTCTAAAATATTTTTTTATCTCCCTATTTGCCAACTCGATTTGGCCACTAGTTACAACCTTGTGAATTACACCATATTTTCTCATCAACATCCCAACAGGCTTGTTACAAAAATGCTTTCCCCCATCACTAATCATAGCCTAGGGTATACCAAAATGAGAGAAAATATTTTCTTTCAAGAATTTGACCACAACTTGATGGTCATTAGTTTTAGATGCTATGGTCTTCACCTATTTAGACACATAATCAACAGCTATAAGGATGAATTGGTAGCCACATGAACTTGGAAAAGGTCCTATGAAATCAATCTCCCAACAATCAAATATTTTCAAAATAAGAATGGGGTTAAGGGGCATCATGTTATGCCTAGTGAAGTTACCTAGTTGTAGGCATCGGTCACATGCAATACAGAAGGCATGAACATCTTTAAACATGATGGGCCTATAAAAACCATACTGCAAGATCTTGACAATGGTTTTTTTTTAAGAGAAATGCCCACCATAGGCTAATGCATGACAAATATTAATGACACTTGAAATTTCATAATCAGGGATGCACCGCTTAATAATTTGGTCAGGGCAATATTTAAATAGATAAGGGTCATCCTAAAAAAGGTATGCATATTGCGTAAGAATTTTTATTTGTCATGTTTAGACCAATGAGAAGGAATCTAACTTGTGGCTAGGTAATTCGCTATGTCAACTTACCATGGAGAGCTAATATAGGAGACAATACCTCCATAAAATAAATATTCATCAGCAAAAAGTTTATTAATTGGAGATTCATCAATTATGGTCTCATCACTTGAAAGATAGAGCAAATGATCAACCATTACATTCTTTACTCCCTTTTTATCTTGAATTTCAAGGTTAAACTCTTAGAGTAGGAGGATCTATCAAATCAAACGTGGCTTGGCATCTTGTTTTGCGAGCAAGTATTTCAATGTTATATGATCAGTGAAAACAATAATAAGAGATCCAACCAAATAAGACCTAAACTTGTCTAATGCAAAGATCACAACTACGAGTTCTTTTTTAGTTGTAGTGTAATTCAATGGAGCATCATTTAAAATCTTGGTAATATAATAAATGAAATGAGGCTTCTTATCTTTTCTTTTTTCTAAACTAACCCCTACCATAAAATCACTAGCATCACACATCAATTCAAATGGTAAAGACCAATTAGGAGCTTGCATGATAGGTGTAGTGGTTAACAACCCTTTAAGCTTTTCAAAAGCTTCTTGACATTTTGATGTCCAATTAAATTAGACATCTTATGACAACAAGTTACACAATAGTTTGGCAATAGTACTAAAAGAATGAATGAATCGTCGGTAAAAACCAACGTGTCCTAAAAAAGATCTTATATCTTTCACAATCCTAAAGATAGGTAATTTTTTTATGATTTTAAATTTTGAATTATCTACCTCTATCCCTTTTGAAGAGATAAAGTGACCTAAAATAATGTCATGTGTCACCATAAAATGACACTTCTCCCAATTAAGTATATAAGATTGCTCTCCTCTCACCTATCAAAAACTTTTTCCAAGTACATTAGATACAACTCATAAGAATCCCTATAAACTAAAAAATTATCCATGAAAACTTCCAAAAAAATTTCCACCATGTCACTAAAGATACTCATCATACACCTTTGAAAAGTAGCTAGTGCATTACACAAGCCAGAGGGCATTCTTCTATAAGCATAGGTACCAAAAAGACAAGTGAAAGTGGTTTTTTCTTAATCTTCTAAGAAAATCTCAATTTAGTTGTAACCTGAGTATCTATCAAGAAAACAATAGAAAACTCTTCCAGCTACTCTTTCAAGCATCTGGTCTAAAAATAAAAGCGGAAAATGGCCCTTCATAGTAACCATGTTCAACTTACGATAATTAATGCACAAATGCCATCTAGTTTGGATTCTTGTTGGTACTATTAGCTTATTATTTTCATTCTTCACTATGTTCACTCCAAATTTTTTAGGGATAACTTAGGTTGGACTAACCCATTTTGAATTTGCAATGGGGTAAATGATACTTGTATAAAGTAGCTTAATCACTTCACCTTTCACTACTTCATGTTTGGGTTCAATCATCTTTGCATTTGCCTTACAGATTTAGCCCTTTTTTTAAGATAGATTCTACGTGTACATAAAAAAGGGCTAATTCCTTTTAAGTCAATAATTGTCCACCCAATTGCTTTCTTGTGTTTTCTCACCACCCTCAAAAGTTTTTGTTCCTGCTTCATACTAAGTTTAAAGAAGATCACAATGGGATATGATTCATCTTCCACTAGAAATGTATACTTAAAATCACTTGGTAAAGGCTTCCTTTATGGTTTATAAGGTTGGACAAGAGATGCCTCAACTTTCACTTAGACTAAAATCAAAGGCTTAAATGATGAGGTCCATTAACCTATTGACATAATAGGCATTGGATCTAGATAAGTCTCAAGCTTTTACATCCTTGTCATCACATTCCAAAGAATAAAATCCTTTATCGTGAATTAAACTTCTCTCCAATGGATCCCTTATCCATTATCTCTCAAAATGTTTTTCACAAACTATTTGGATCAAATCTACCTCTCTAATGTCTTCATGTTCATTAATTTGTTTGGAAACATTGAATACGTTCATCTCTATAGTCATATTCCCAAAAGACAATTTCATTACCCCATTCCTATAGTTAATTAAAAGCATTAGATGTAATTAGGAAAGGTCTACTTAAGATGACTAGGATGATAGCATTAAATCCTTGAATAGGTGCGGTGTTTAACACTATAAGATCAACAAGCAAGTAAAATTTATCTACTTAGACCAACGCATCCTCAATAATACCCCTGGAAATCTTGATTGACCTATCAGCTAATTGAAGGGTGATTTGAGTATGCTTGATTTCTCCTAAACCTAATTATTTGTAACCAGTGTAGGGTATTAAATTCACACTTGCTCCTAAATCCAACAAAGTTTGGTCTATCTTATGACTTCCAATAATGCATGAAATGGTAGGACAACCAGAATCTTTAAATTTGGGAGGATCTTAAACTGGATGATGACATTAGCATGTTTAATTAGAAAGGCTTTTTCTTTCATATTCAATCTTCTTTTAACTGTGCATAAATCCTTAAAGAACTTTGCATAAGATAGGACTTGTTTAATTGCATCAAGGAGTAGAATGTTGACTTTGCCTTTTACTTGTTTAAAAAATTCATAGATTTTCAAGTTCATAATATGATGTTTAGGTTTCCCTAACTTTTGCAGAAATGGTGCTCTAGGAACAAATTCTAAATCATTCACTTTAATTCCAATTTTTCTTAAATCATCTCCTCTCCTACTCATTTCTCTCACTTTTTTTTCACTCAAATTCTTATTTATCACTTGTGTTTTGATTCTCTCTTCACTTTTCCTAGATTTCTCCTCCATAATACGTCTAGAAATCCTAAAACCTATAGCTTTGTCAATAATCTTTCCACTTCTAAGGGTAGTGATGGCTTGGACTTGTTCATTTTTTAATGATTCATTGGTTAAGGATTCACTCATATGTACCTGACCTCTAGGATTTAGCATTGGTTGAGCTAGGATCTTTCCTTTCTTTTGAATGCTTAATAATTGAGTCAACTTAGTTAGTTGACTCTAAATGTCATCTAAGGTCCTATTGGTCTAGTCTTGAAATTTATAAGCTTGGTTGTTGATTCCTCCTTGTGTTTGCATGAATTGTTGAAAAGTATCCTTTAGGGATCTCTTATGAGGTGGTTGGTATATGTTATATATGGGAGCATGGAATGGTTAAGGTGGAGGTTGAAATGTTTAAGGTATTAAAGCGCTCTTATTTCTCAATCTAAGATTATAGGTATCAGAGTTGGGATTACTTACTTGGTTTACAAAGGCTTTTCTAACATTATTTGAATAAAAAATTTGGCTATATAACACTTCCTGAAGGCTAGAATGGTAGGACACTCAGTTGTCCTATGTCCTTTGTTTTCACACACAACACAACTCTCCTCTTATTACAACTCTCCTCTTATTGTTTACTCATGACATGCACTTTTTTAAGCTCAAGAGACTCTACTTTTCTAGTCAATGAGTCTAATCTAGCATTAAGGTCATTAATCTTTTTCAATTGGAACTTACAACTTGAATAAGAAATGGTGTTTCTAAACTCAACATGAAGTGGGAGGGAGGTCTCCCATTGCATTTGTTTTAAGCCAATTGATCAAAAAAATCAAAGGCTTCACTTGGTTTTTTATCATAAAACTCACCATTACACATGGTTAATAATTTTTAAAATCTACGATAAGAGAGTCGTAAAAAAAACTCAGTAACCTCCACATCTCAAAACTATGGTAGGGGCAAGTATTTAACAAGTCTTTAAACCTTTTTCAAGCTTGGTGAAATGACTCATTTGGATAATAAGAAAAATTCATCATTTGACATTAAGGTTATTGTCCTATGAGTAGGGAAGTATTTTTTCAAAAATTTAGCTTGCATTTCCCTCCATATACCTATAAACCTAGGACACAAGGAGTTTAGCCAAAGCTTCGCTTTATCCTTTAGAGAGAATGGGAATAATTTAAGCCAAATAGTTTTCTTGGTGCATTTTCTATCAATAAAAATATTACAAACCTCTTCAAATTCCTTAATGTGTATGTATGGTTTTTTAGAATCCATACCATGATATGTGGGAAGAAGTTGGATCATGCCCTGTTTCAAATTGAAAGCTTGTTGGTTAAGAGGAAAGATAATACATGAACATGTACTTTATCTAGCTAGGTAAAGATACTTTCTAAGAGTTCAAAAATTAGGTTGATCATTGAATTGGGAAGGTCCATTACCTTGAACATTCTCATTACCCTCTACATCTTCAACATTATTCATGATGAAAAAAATATTATAATAATTATATGAATATGCAAAGAAAGGAAAAAGAAAAAGTAGATTTCAAATAAAACTAAATGAAACATAAAATATAAAGTAATAGTTGAAAAATAAAAATACAATAAATTAGGAAATTCACACTCTAACTAATAATGTAAACCCTAGGAAAAATAAAAATAAAATAATTAATTAAAAGTGAAGGAATTCCTGTACATGGTTAAATAAAAATAGAAATTCAAAAAAAATTAATATAAATTTTTGGACGAAATAATTCGAGACATTATAATAAACCCAATACTGTTGAGGTTTGGATTTAATTGAAGAGAATAACACACTTAAAGGAAAAGGGGAGGCTAAATGTAAATAAGAGAAAATATAGAGTCTAAATACTCTCTCTTGGCCAAAAATCTATAGGAACCATAAGGAGAGAAGATAGGGAGTTTTATACCCATTCTTGAGAAATCAAGAAAGAAACATTAAGATTTTAAGAACTCATCCAAAATTAAGAGCTTATAGGTGGGATAAACACTTGAGAGCAAAGAATTGCCAAGAAATTGAACAAGAAGAAAAGAAAGGAGAGAGGTGAAAGTCTTTAGCTGGTTGAAGATCAAAATCTTAATTTGTATCAGGTAAGGTATTCTAAACATAATTTAAAAAAAATATTTTAAATTCAATGAAGAATTGATGCCTTGATATTGAATCATAGGTTAGGGTTTTAGACATAAATTAGGGAAAAAGTACTTATTGTTGAGATTAAGTTAATTCATGTATGTGGTATGTAGTTTATGAAAGTATTGTATGAAGGGGAGGGGGAGACAACTTTGGAAAAACTTGTCTCTTGACTTTTAGTGAGATTTTGGGTAAGAGGATGAGAGAATCAGAATTGGATTCCTCATAAGAATTGTAGATTTTAATGTTAGCTAACTATAGAAATTGGTCTTGCTTAATTTGGAGATGTAAAACTCCAGTTATGGGTTACTAGCTGAGACTGAGTCATGACTTACTATATTGGACAATAGGACTAATTAGTTAATGAGTAATTTTTACTATTTTGGAGGCCAAACTAGGTTCTCCTCCTTTCAAAGAACTTGTAAGCTCATGTCACAGCTTTCTAACTAGATCAATCTCACTTAAAATGAAATTTTAGAACTTTAGATATAGTTAAAAATATAGTGAGTGTTTGGACAATAATAGTTGAAAATTAGATAATAACAGTTCAAAATTAGACAATAAGAGTTCAAAATTAGACAATAACGGTTGAATAGTTGAAAATTGACAGTAACATTTGGAAATTGTATAGTAACAGTTTAAAATTAGATAGTAACGGTTTAAAATTAGATAGTAATGGTTGGACAATGACAGTTCAAAGTTAGACAATAACAGTAAACTTTCGTGTGAATACTACATTTAAAAATATAGGAGAATTGAGTTATATGAACACTTGCAAATTAAGATACTAACTCTGAAAATATAAGAGATATATGTATGTATGTTATTATGAGGAAATGAACATATATAGAAAGTAACATATGAGTAATGGATGAATATGGATTCTTTATAATATCAGCTTGAAGGAATCATAACCAAAAACTTCCTTATAATTCAAGAAGAGCAACTAGGATTGGATCTCTTGTTAGGGAAGGCTACAAGATAAGCAAAGTAGGTGTGTGATTTTCCTCCTATTTGCACTTATACAATTTTAAATTCTTCTAGTGAATGCAATTATAACAAATATTGTGTTCAATGTAAATAAAATCTAGTATAAATTCAAGATTAGTTTTGGCTAATGGCATTCATGATAGGATCGTCAGGATATTAATTATAAGATTAGCTTCCACTAATAGCATTTGTGATAGGATCGCCGGGATATTAATTATAAGATTAGCTTCCACTAATAGCATTTGTTATAGGATCGCCGGGAAATGAATTATAAGATTAGCTTCAGCTAATGGCATCTATGATAGGATCATCCAGAAATGAATTACAAGATTAGTTGCGGCTAATAGCATCCGTAATAGGATCATCGGGAAATGAATTACAAGATTAGACTTTGCAAGGTCATCCAGTTCATACAAGTAAATAAGAGTATTCTAACTAAAAATATACAAATGAGTATTAATTGGGTTTAAAAGATTACAAGCAAAATATAAGTCCTCCGTTAGAATTCTTTTGGATCCGATAAAAAGTCAATACTTCATTTGTATTCATTACATGAGCATATATATATATATATATATATATATTCTTTATTAATATAATGGTATGTTATTTATGTAACAGGTCCATCAAATATCCAAGAAGATCATTAGTTTAGGACTTTACTTTGTGAAGCTTATGTAAATATATAACTTAAACAAAAAGGGAATTGACATGTTTATATAGTATACTTTTGTGTAAACCTTGATTTATTTATAAAAGTTTAGTTTACCATGTAGTATTTTAGTTATCTTGTAATTAACCCTTTTAAAATATTTAAGAATACTTATTATGTTGTAAATACTTTCTTTGCATGTTAGTATTCATTTTCTTTTAAATTTTATGATATAATGTTTGGATTATGTGCATATTGAACTTACTCATATATATATATATATATATATATATTGATTGTATGAGGTATGGAATTATGAGATTTGATATAAAGTCCAGAATTATGGGACCTTGTGATGAATGGTTGATTGAGTAAATTGATAATAGTCAATAACTTAGGATGTCTTCAATGCTGACATGACAAAAGATTGATGTCTTCTTCCAAGTGCAGGAGTGTCGAAGTAATAAATAACCCGGCAAAACCGGGGTCGAACCACGGGGAGGTTATTGTACAAATTATAAATAACAACAATACCACAACAACAATAATAACAATAACAACAACAATAATAGTAGTAGTAGTAGTAGTAGTACTAGTAGTAGTAGTAGTAGTAACAACAATAATAAAGAAAAAGAAAAAGATGAGAACTTTGAGATGAAATATTAAAGCAAGGATTAAACAATGATAATAACAAATGTCAAGGTTAGAGGTTCCACTAATGGTATGTCAAACAAGTATATTATAAACTTTTATTATTCAATTGGAAACCACACACAAAGGAGGTTCCAATCATATTATAAATTGTTAACATGATTACATTAGTCATCTTATTCAATTAATGCTAATACTTGTAAATTTCGTCAAGTATTCACGATTATAACTTATGTTAACAACAAATCAAGTTCCATTCATAGCTCAGGTGTCGGTTATACCATACATTATGAGCTATGAAAGTG
>SRLM01000632.1:138339-196595 GCA_015708895.1 Populus ilicifolia | reverse complement strand
CCCAAGAGGAAATATGAAATATCTCTTCCAATGTGCCTAGACCACCTGGTAAAGCAATGAAGACATCAGCATGGTTAAACATTGCATTCATTCGAGCTGACATTGTGGAGACTTGTAATTCCTCTATAATTGTTTTTCCAATGATGTCCCCTTGTGCTAAAGCTTCGAGGACGACCCCCAAAACTTGACTACCTCCTAAAAATGCAGTTATTGACACACCTTCCATTAACCCAAGACTGCCTCCCCCATATACTAAATGAATCTTTCTCTCAGCTAACACTTGACCAAGATGATTGGCTGATTCTAAGAACTCCTTTTCTTTCTAGGACTAGATCCACCGAAAACACAAATATTTCTTATGTGATGACTTGAGGAACTTGCCAATTCTACACACTTCAGTAATTGTTAAATGTGTGAGCTGAGTAGAAATGAAAGGAAGGAAAAGAGGGTTTTATAGATGAGAAATTAGAAAAGCAATCATACCACCTATATATAGGCCAGCTAGAGTCTCAGACTCTCTCTCTCTCTCTATATTTATTTATTTACTTTTTAAAAAAACATGTATATATACAAGTAGTTGTGATTGTGGCTCACATCTTCCCTTGGTTTTACGTCCAAGAACGGTTTAAACGCCCTCTATGGGTCGGGGATAGGCTTCCCATCCAGTTTTCTTAAAAACTGGCAAATAGGGTCTTTTTTAGTCAGATTCCCAAAACTAAGTCGATCATGTTCTTTATGAAATAGTGGTCATAAATCATGAATTGCACAATGCACATCTCCACTAGGATGCGTCTCAAGAGTCAATAGAAGGTTATCTAAAGACTCCTTACTCAGGCCATCCTTAATGAATTGTATTTTATCTTCACGGTTTATAGATACCATTCCTAAAGAACGACATTGTGTATTACAAATCCATCTAGCACATCGATGACAAACTTCCAGTCGTTTTGCACGACGTTTCTTTGCAAAAGAGCTTTTACCTGTTACAGGTATATCTGAAATAAAGGAGTTATAGGACTCACCTGATAATCGGACTTTTGCTTCAATCAACCAGCGAATATCTTCAGGAATTCCATGATTCATTAACACTCTCAATCTTGCACATCTAGCACGGTAAATTTTCGTAATCGCATTCTGAGGCAGAGCGGCAAAATACTTTTTCAATTTTGCAAGATTAGTGTCCATTTTCAAATGAGAATTGGAAAAGAGATTCAAAGAATTGCAGAAATATATATACAGATATCAGTTATTATGGGAAACTGAAAGAACCGACTTAAGTCACGGAATACAGTTATCCGCCATTTGACCGGGGTAAGAGAAACTAGCAAAAAAAAATCACTCAAAAAATAATAATAATAATAATAATCAATCTTTATATACAGGATCACCCAATTCAATAAAGTCATGTTCAACTGAAAAATTATCAAAATAAACTTTCAGACATTGTCCATATGCCTCCTTTTATAGGCCAAAATTGGGAACTATTGATTTGATGACTAATTGATGAGTAGATGGCCAACCCTTGACTTGGTGATAATCCTTATCTTCTCTTGTCTGCCCAAAACGTCATTGATGACGTCAAAATTAGAGCCACTTGAAAACATGAAAGTTCTAGGCAATTGTCTCAGCTTTCTTGTGTAAAACATTCAGCTCATTTCGACTTCTAAAACTCCAGATATGGCCAAAATACTGAACAATGCTCGGGCTGGAGGATAGATTCGGGCTTTTTTGTTGTTGCAATAATTTGGACTTGAAAATGGCCTTTTTAGATCTTGGGCTCCATATGAAAGTTGTAGGCCTATGTCTTACCTTTCCATCCATATAAAGTAGACCTAAATCTAAGATCTATAGCTCCAGATATGACCCAATTACCAAACAGTGTTCCGGTTTGGATTGCACCGACATCTCTTTTCCAAGTTTGATCATCTCTTTGCCTTTACAATTGAAGTTCTTAAAGTCATCAATCAATCCTTTTATTTATGTGATGGGCCTGCATTTAAAATGGACATTTACCACAAATTAAATGTATCTTATATTATTAGATAGATTATTATAAAACGTACTTTAGTTAAGGAGTTATTGATACTTTAAGTGCAAAATGATGATATAAAACCATGATAAAAATGAACTTTTGAGTACTAATCAAATGCAAATGAAACTCTACCAAATTTTTGGATATAAAAAAAATTAATTACCTATAAATAAAGAGGATATGTTGGGATCTTTTAATATTAATCGAGTTGTACAGTCGGATTGTTACAGTTGGTATCAGAGCCCTAGTATAGGTTCTAGGAAGAAATCAAAAGAGACTATTGATGTTCTTTAATTTATTACAGATGGCAAGTACCCGTCAAGAGATTAGAACAGATCTATCCTCTACAGGGAGGGAAAATAGAGATGTAGACTTTTTCAAGGAGCAAGAAGAGGGCTCTTTGGAAGATACTTCTTCACATACACTAGTAATATCGACTCAAATAGGGCATGAAGAATTGACAGGACCTTAAGTTAGATAGGCACCAAGGTAAACTAGGGATGTTTGGCCAACCAAGTTAGCCCCATGGGAACAAGTGGAGGTGCCCTCTCAGACCACACCTGCAAGGCCATCTATTTCTTATGTTGATTTAATGCTCCTGACCAGATAGTTAAAGCAGTAATAGAAGGTATGGCTAGTGCTGCCACTCCTATGCTAGCACCCCCACCTGCACCCATCATACCAACCATTTCACAAGCAACTACAACTATTAATGACGTGGTACATCCAGTTTGTTTGGTGAAAAGTATGAGAGAAATATGTTGTGAACCCTACTTAAGTGAACAAAACACTAAAGTGGCAAGAAGATGTATTAGAAAGGTGGAGAAAACCATGATTCAAATTAAGATACCATATGATCTGCGAGTAGATTGTGCTACTCAATTACTATTAAATGGTGTTATGACTTGGTGGGAGATAGTTTAATTGAGAAGGGCTACAGAAACCCTATCCTGGGATGATTTCAAAAT
This sequence comes from Populus ilicifolia, assembly GCA_015708895.1. Taxonomy (NCBI): domain Eukaryota; kingdom Viridiplantae; phylum Streptophyta; class Magnoliopsida; order Malpighiales; family Salicaceae; genus Populus; species Populus ilicifolia. The sequence continues at coordinate 193,595 of SRLM01000632.1, read as the reverse complement.
AGAGTCTGCGAATCAATATTACTCCAGATATCATTGGAAGATGAAGGAACAGGAATTCCTAGCCTTGAGAGAAGAGGGAATATCAATACTTGAGTATGAGAGGTGATTTTATGACCTCTCACTTTCACACCATATTACGTCCTATCAGAACAACACATGATAGAAAATTTAAGGAATGGCTACAAATAAGAATTAAAGCAAGGGTTGATTGCTTTGCAATTTAGGATAGTAGGGGAACTGATTGAAGTAGCACAAGCCTTGGAGGCTTGTATAGAAGAAGGCTAACAGAGTCAAAGGGGTGCTGGAAAACAAAAAGATATGGAACTTTTAGGCAAGCCACCACTTCCAAAGAAAGGTAAAGGTGAATAGTTCTTTCAATTAAAAAAAAAAAAGACGTCAACTAGCTTCCAATAAGATATCAAGGGGAGGCTGGGAAGCGATCAAACTTGCTCTAGGACTATAGCTGCAAGGGAGCATAATGATCAAAAGGAAATTGTCTACCCTCGATGTGCTCAGTGTGAACAAAGACACCCTGGGAGTTGTATGGTTTCTTTTAGATGATGCTATATTGTCAAGGAGAAGGTTATAAATGGAAAACCTGTTAGTACTTGGGAAAAGGATGTCATCACTATGGTAAGAAGGGTCACTTTACAAGGGAATGCCCACTGTTAAACATCGAATAGCCTCAAAGAACTAGGCAGCAAAGTCAGAGTCAACAGCAGTCCATCACAATAAACAGACTGGGAAAGTCAGCTCAGTTAGGAGCTAACTTAAATAGGGGACGCCCAAAGTGCAAAATGAAAGGGATCAAGAAAGGGCTTTTCATATAAACTAAGAGGATGTCATAGCAGCATCAGATGTGGTGGCAGGTATGTTGCAAATGAATGACTATCAAATGCATGTTTTATTTGATTTTGGTGCCACTCACTTTTTCATAGCAAATAAAAATGTAACCAAATTGAGTAAGGAAACAAAAAAGGTAGAGAAAGGATTTATTGTTGAAGGGGTTGGAATTAACATTAATAGGTGCGAACTAAAGGTAGAGAAAGGATTTACCTTTGGGTGAAACTGTAGAAACAAATGTTATATTTGAAGGGGTTGGAATTAACATTAATAGGTGCGAACTAAAAGCAAATTTAATACCCCTAGAATTAAGTGATTATGATATAATTCTAGGGATAAATTGGTTGGAGAAAAATAAGGCTCATCTAAATTGTTTTATAAAAGCAATAACCTTTTGAAGGGGTTAAAGGTGAAACGATGGTCCTTAAGGAGGAGAAAATTTCCAACTTTACAAATATAATCTCGGGTATGGTTGAGAGAAAATTGCTAAAAAAATGTTGTATAACATACCTTGCCTACGTGATAAATTCAAAAAAAGGGTAAAATAGGACTATCTAACATTTTAATTGTTAGGGATTTTCCAAACGTATTTCTAGAAGAATTACCAGGACTACCCCTAAAAGGAGAAGTTGAAGTCACCATAGATATATTTCCTAGGGTGTCTCTTATAGCCCCCAACCATCGTATAGAATGGCTCTAAAAGAATTGGATGAGTTGAAAATTCCAATAGATGAGCTTTTAAACAAAGGGTTCATGTGACCAAGCAACTCACTTGTGGGGCACCTGTATTATTTGTGAGGAAGAAAGATGGAACATTGAGGCCTTGCATAAATTACCGTTAGTTGAATAAAGTGACTATAAAGAACAGATATCCACTTCCGTGGTTAGATGATTTATTCGATCAATTGAAGGTTGTCAAAGTATTCTTAAACATTGATTTAAGATCAGGATACTACCCAATATGAATCAAGGGGTAAAATGTGCCAAAAATTGCCTTCAAAACTCACTACAAACACTTTAAGTTCTTAATGCTACCCTTCGAATTAACTAATGCTCCAACACTTTTCATGGATTTAATGAACCAAGTATTCCAACCATACCTTGATAAGTTTGTTGTCGTATTCATTAATGACATTTTGTTTACTCCAAATCCTATGAAGAGCATGAACAACAACTAAGACAAACACTACAAACTCTGAGGAACTGTCAGTTGTATGCCAAGTTAGATAAAATGACTTCTAGTTAAAAGAAGTTACCTTTTTGGGGCATGCAGTGTTTTCAAAAGGCATTTTTATGGACTCTTAGAAGGTGGAAGCAGTTTTGCGATGGGAAAGGCCTACTACGATAACTAAAATTCATAGTTTTCTTGGATTGGCAGGGTATTATAGAAGATTTATTGAAGGGTTTTCAATGATAGCAACTTCATTGACACGACTCACTAGGAAAAACATAAGATAAGAGTGGTTAGAGTGCGATAAAAGCTTTCAAGAATTAAAAAGAAGGCTTACTATTGCCCTCGTACTAATCCTTCCATCTAGAATAGAAGGCTTTGTAGTCTACAGTGATGCCTCAAGAAAAGGACTAGGTTGTGTTCTAATGCAACATGGAAAAGTAGTTACCTATGCATCAAGACAACTGAAGACTCATGAAGTCAACTACCCAATTCATGACTTGGAATTGGCAGTAGTAGTTTTTTCTTTACAAGTAAGAAGGCACTACTTATATAGATCCTAGGTCTAAATTTTCATGAATTATAAGAGCTTTAAATTTCTAATGTTGTAGAAGGAGTTGGATATGTAACAACGAAAAAGGGTAGAATTAATTAAAGACTACAATTGTATTATAGATTATCATTTAGGAAAAGCGAATGTGGTTGCAAATGCTCTGTGCTATAAAGACAAGGTGATTAGGGATGGACCAATGACTTAGAATGAGGAAACCATGATTGAGCTAAAGAGATTAGGGGTAGTATTAGGTATGAGTTTGAAAGGATCCTTAATGGCTCAACTAAGGGTGAATTCAAGATATCATGAGCAAATATTAGAGACACAACAACATGATGATGAGGTGTCAAAAGTGAGAATCAAACTAAAATCGGGGGGTGAAACTCTTTTTCAAATGGGTGATGATGAAATACTTATATTGGGGCAACATATGTATGTACCTGACAACAAAGCCCTTAAACAAACATTACTACGAGAAGCTCACGAGTCTAAGTCCACTGTACATCCAGGTAGTACTAAGATATACTAGGATATGAAGCAGTACTATTAGTGGCCAAATATGAGAAAAGAAGTGGCTGATTACGTGGCAAAGTGTAGTATTTGCTAACAAAGTAAAAGTAGAACACCAAAACCTGACAGGGCTTTACAACCATTATCAATCCCTTAGTGGAAGTAGGAGATGATCACAATGGACTTTATGTTAGGACTACCTAGAGGAAAGAGGGGAAATGATGTAACTTGAGTTATTGTGGATCGAGCAACTAAGTCTACCCTTTTCCTACCAATAAAGATGACAAATCTAGTTGATAATTGGGCTAAGATTTATGTAAACAAAGTTGCAAGGCTTCATAGAGTTCCAATATCAATTGTTTTAGACCAAGATCCAAGATTGACTTCACGTCTCTAGCTGAGCATACAATATGCCTTAGGAACAAATTTGAGTATCAGTATAGCCTTTCATTTGCAAACTGATGACCAATCTGAGGGAATTATTCAGATCTTAAAGAATTTACTAAGGGCATGTGCTTTGGAATTCGGTGGAAATTAGGAGGAGCACCTATCACTAATAGAATTCACATATAACAATAGTTATCAGGCAATAATTGGAATGGCCCCATTTAAAGCTCTTTATGGTAGAAAGTATAAGACACCCTTATGTTGGGAAAAAGTTGAGGGCAGAAAGTTGTATGGGGTAGAATTAGTTCAAATCATTACTGAAAAAGTGAGGATTATTAAGGATCAAATGAAGGTAGCTCAAGATAGACAGAAGAAGTATATAAATATTTGAAGAAGACCACTTGAATTTTGTCGCAGAGATGAAGTATTTTTTAAGGTAATTCCATGGAAGCATATACTAACATTCGGAATGAAGGGGAACTTAGCTCCAAGGTTTATTGGACCATTTAAAATCTGAAAACATATCAGACCTATAGCATATGAAATAAACTTGCCCTCATAGTTGGCCACGGTTCACAATGTATTTCATGTTTCTTTATTGTGAAAAGTCGATGTATATAACAATAAAAAATTTGAGGACCAAATTTAATATAATCAGCAAATAATATAACATTGCTAAATTTTTCATAATTTTCAGAAAGTGTTCTCTACCTAAATTTTTCAGAAATTATTTTCTGGAAACCAAGCTAAATTTTTTTTACTGAAAAGAATTTTCTATTAACTAATTTTTCTAATAACAAACAAACATAAAAAAATTTTAAAAATAATTTCTTAAAAATTAGTTTTTAAAAAACAAACACGGTCCAAAAAAGCTTATTATTGAGGAGTATTCATCTCTTGATAACATTATGACACTTGAGTTATGATTTTTCCAAAGCTAAATGTGCTTTTATAGAAGAGAACTATGTTTGACATAAAAGGAACTCGCATGAGATATGGAACTCACAGTGATAAAATACATAGTGAGGTTTCTACATCGATTAATGTTATAAAAAAAATGATATTTACATATAAAAAAATAACCGCATATGATATCTATATAAATATATATGTACCCTTAAACTTACGAAGATGCTTATAAACACCTCCAGATTTAAGTATAAATCTCTCAAATATATTAACATAAAAAATAAAATATTATTTTGCTTACAAAAATAAAACCTAATATTTCTTTCAATTGTAATTAGTAGTATTATCTAAAAGTTAAAGCTCAATTACATTTAAAACATTTGATTCAATAAAAAATATTTTTGAAACCCTAAAATGCAACCTCTTTTTAGACAATTTACAAAATTTATATAATTTATTTTATAACATACTATTAATTCGTATGTAATGTGATTAGTACTCAAAAATGCATTTTTATCATGGTTTTATATCATCATTTTGCACTTGAAGTATCAATAACTCCTTAACTAAAGTACGTTTTATAATAATCTATCTAATAATACAAGATACCTTAAATTTATGATAAATATCAATTTTAAATGCAGGCCTATCACATAAATGAAAGGATTGATTGATGACTTTAAGAACTTCAATTGCAAAGGCAAAGAGATGATCAAACTTAGAAAAGAGATGTCGGTGCAATCCAAACCGGAATACTATTCGGTAATTGGGTCATATCTGAAGTTATAGATCTCAGATTTAGGTCTACTTTATATGGATGGAAAGGTAAGACATAGGCCTACAACTTTCATATGGAACCCAAGATCTAAAAAGGTCATTTTCAAGTCCAAATTGTTGCAATAATAAAGAAGCCCAAATTTGTCCTCCAGCCCAAGCAGTGTTCAGTATTTTGGCCATATCTAGAGTTCTAAAAGTCAAAATGAGCTGAATTTGTTATACAAGAAAGTTGAGATAATTTCCTAGAACTTTCATGTTTTTAAGTGGCTCTAATTTTGACGTCATCAATAACGTTTTGGGCAGACAAGAGAAGATAAAGATTGTCACCAAGTCAAGGGTTGACCATCTACTCATCAATTAGTCATCAAATCAACAGTTCCCAATTTTGGTTTATAAAAGGAGGCATTTGCCATGTATTTAGGCGTCTTGGTGTCCAGATCAAGATCATGCTCTTGTTTTCTCTCTTTGTATTCTTTATGCTTTGTTTTCATTAATATCAAGTTTATGCCTTTCATTTCCTTTCCTTTGCTTTGTTAACTCTTATCTTATTTATATTCTTATTTTGTTTATCTATTTTTCTTTCTTCCATTATGTCTAACTAAGTTAATTATATCAAGGTGAAAAGGTTACACTAATGGTGTAAGAATAAGTATGGTATAAACTTAATATGGACTTTAATGTTTAATACTAACATGTTTTATATTTGTTATCTTGTTCACTCTTTAATACTTTGCTTGTTAAATGACTAATCTTGATTTATGTTGTATAACAATTGGTACAACAAATGCTTGGCACTTTCATAGCCCATACTGTGTGGTATAACCGACACCTGAGCTATGAAAGGAACTTGATTTGTTGTTAACATAAGTTATAATCATGAATGCTTGACGAAATTTACAAATATTAGCATTAATCAAATAAGATGACTAATGTAATCATGTTAACAATCTATAATCTGATTGGAACCTCCTTTATGTGTGGTTTCCAATTGAACAATAAGAATTTATACTATACTTGTTTGACATACCATTAGTGAAACCTCTAACCTTGACATTTGTTATTATCATTGTTTAATCCTTACTTTAATTTTCCATTTTAAAGTGCTCATCAACTTTTCTTCTTTATTATTGTTATTGTTATTATTATTATTATTATTACTATAAGTACTACTACTACTACTACTAGTAGTAGTATTATTAGTAATATTATTGCTACTACTATTATTATTATTGTTATTCTTGTTGTTGTTTATAATTTGTACAATTAACCTCCCTGTGATTCGACCCCGATCTTGCCGGGTTATTTATTATTTTGACACTCCTGCACTTGGGAGAAGACATTAATCTTTTCGTCGTGTCATAATGTAATATTAAATGATTATTCTAAACATTTGTTATTGAGAAATTAGCTAAAATTATTAAACATAACTTAATTAGCATATGGTATTATAATTGAATTTCATTGACATTTCAAAGATATATCTAATATTTGATTAGTTATCGAATATAAAATCTTGGCCAAGCACCTTTTCAAAATGTTTGAATATACATCTATTAGGTTAGTGCCCCATGTTACATGTTATATTAATTTTTTTAAGTAAAAAAAACCTCAATGCCCAAAAAAATCCAAAAATATGGATTCACTTGCTGAACTCATGACACAAGTTTGAAGATAATAATAACCCTTTAAAAAACAAATCAAAATGAATCGATCCTAAAGAAATAAAAACATGACATTAAACAAGTAATTATTCAAAATATTTTAAAATATATTGATATGATAATTTATTGGATCGACCTTCATTTCGTGGCTTCATCCACCAAACTCACAACCTGGATTATGGACTTCATTATGTTTAATTTTTTTTTAATTTATTTTACCTAAATATATGATAAAGAAAATAAAAGGAATTTAAAAAAGGTTAAAAGATGAAATTGGAAGAATTTAAAAATAAAAAAATAGATGAAAACATATTAGATAGATTGGGGTTTCATAATGTAATCTGTCAAATTTGCAACTCGAGTCATGGATCTCATTAGGATTAATAATTTTTTTAGCTAAACATATTGCTTGACCGCTTTTTATGATCGGCTTGTTTTAACTCACAAGTGCACGAGTGTGCGATGTAGCAATTAACTCGGTAAGATCGAGGTCATATCCACAGAGAGCTAGATCTGGAAATTAAGCTAGGTAACAAAAAAAACAACTCAAGAGAAATTAAATTAACAATAACTTGGTTGGGAATAATTGATGATTTGTTTTCAAAGATGAAAAAGTGTAAATAGATTTTAAATGACAAGAAAAAGTAAGTCTTGGTCCAAATCAATTTTAATGGTGATGTATTGGTGATTCCTTCAAGATATATAAGATAACTCAACCTAATATCAACGATGGTGATATTAGATCGAAAGATATTACAATGAAGTTTAAAAGGATGAAGATTAATTATTGTTTAAGAATGAACATGTACTTTCATATTAAGTAAGACATTGAATCAAGCAATCTCTATACCAAAACTAAAGTTTGTGCATAAAAATTCAAGATTATAACATTACCTAAATGGTTTCTAAAGTTTCTTTGCAATGATAAATCATTCATGAAGAAAATGAAAAGATAAACATTAAGATTCATTCATATCTTAAAGAACTCACCTCAACCACCATCATCCTTGATTTTGATCCAAGAAAGAGATTAGCCAACCATGATTATATATAAGAACACTTCAATAAACATGAAATAACTTGAATCAAACTGAAATAATAAGTTTTACAAGCTAAAGAACCGAAATCTATAAAGAAGAACACAACACAATTTCAGTAAAAATTCGGACACACATCTGACTCTAACTTTGGACAGCAATTCGACCCTCTTAGAAGCTTTTTTTCGAGATGTCTATTAGAGATATATTTATCGCAAATTCTGTCACCTTTCCAGATCATTAAAGAACAGCTCATTTGGACACCTGAGTCAAAAGTTATGGGTAAAACACCGAAAGGTGTTCTGAAAAATCAAATCAGGACAGCTTTGCAACCACTTTGGTGCACGTTTTTCTTCCTCATTTATGAGTTGTCTCCTTCTTCTTTTTGACCCAAAATAATGTAAAAATATCCCCTCCAGCTTTCCATCCATGTGCTTGCCTTCTTGGTTCAATGAATTACCCAAAATAAATCAATTGTTGTTGTGTGGACATGTAAGATCATGGATTATGTTTGGGCTGATTTGAAGGTTGATTTGGGGTTGATTTAGGGCTGATTTGGGGCTGATTTTGGGCTGAATTTGAACATCAAATAAGTATACAAATGTACTTATTATTTGGGCTAAGATGGAAACTTACCTTTCTCTTAGAAACTAACAGCAGATGTCAATTTACATTGTATTGCCCCTTGGGATTTTGCTATGGTTAAGATGGAAACTTACCTTTCTCTTAGAAACTAACAGCAGATGTCAATTTTTGCAAGAGTATCTTTAAATCTAACATGCTTTAAGCAAGTTGAGTATTGATTGTCTCTTACTTTTCAATGAAAGCATGCAATGTTTTCTCAATATTTCTTTAAGAAAGTGGAGCGTAAGAAGGTGCATTAACACGAATAAAAGATTAATGTCTTCTCTCAAGTGTAGGAGTGTCGAAGTAATAAATAACTCGACAAGACCGGGGTTGAACTACAGGAAGATTAATTGTATAAATTATAGATAACAATAATACAACAACAACACTAGTAACAATAATAATAACAATACTAGTAGTAGTAGTAGTAATAGTAGTAGTAGTAATATTAATAATAGTAATAATAAAGAAGAAAAAGAAAAAGAAAAAGAAGAAGTTAATGAGAACTTTGAGATGGAAAATTAACGTAAGGATTTAAACAATGATAACATCAAATGTCAAGGTTAGAGGATCCACATCAATTATTACTCCAATGTTGAATTTCTTGAATTAATTCATTTAAGCTCCAAAAACCTATCGAAACATTAAAACAAACTTCATTACTAAAAAACACATCAATTATTATTAAAAGACCAAATAAAAACAATAAATACATATGTAAAATAAGAGACTTAATGATACTTTTGATGCACAATCACAAATGATAAAAAATAGAGGTTTTTTTTTAAAAAAAGTTAGAGGTTGAAGGACAAGAAATAACAAAAAAAGCTAAACATGTATACATGACCTAAATGGCCTAAACATGTGGATCTCCAATTGAGGCCACATGCCTGAGCCTTTTTTTCTTTTTATAAGGGGGTTTGCGGGGGTTTGCTCTTTTTTTAAAAAAAATAAGATTGATAACACACCATCCACTCTTACCTAGATTATAGCCACTAGTAGTGGCTAAAAAATCATAAGTTGGTTGTTTTGGTTAAAAACCAATTATTCAACACATTTTTGTCTACAAACATCTAAATAACGTCTTTGTAACATAAAAACAAAAAAAAACTAATTTGTCAAGCTAAAAAACCTAAAAACAGTCAAAGAACATATAATCAAACCAGGTAAAAGGATTTTTTTAATTAGTTTTGGTATTTTTTTTACACAATTTTGATTTTCAAAACAATCATCACCAAATTTCCTTTGCTGAATGGAACTCATTGATGCTAAAATAGACCTTTTTAGTGTTCAAAATCAATGTCAATTCATAACTTTCACTCTCCTCCCTAAAAAAATTGGAAAATAGAAAATATTTTTTTTTATCAAAATTGAATCCTGAGTAATTATAGAGAACGTGAAGATTGAAGAAACAAAATAGGAGGATGCAAATGATATTTTGAATCAAAGTTTAAATTGGTAATGAAATTTATCTATATTTCAAATGCCACCCCGAAAACCATCATTTGAACTTTATCTGACCACTCATGCACCCCTAAAAGGCACAAGGGTAGCCCTCATGCACATGCCAACTACTTTTGATTTTTAAATAATATTGATATAAATTATAGTATTTTTTATTATTCCCTTTTACTTTTCTTGTATCTAACTTTGTTTCTTTTGTTTTGTTTCTTTTTTTTTTGTTTTTTTTCCTTGTATTCTCTTCCTACACCTCCATTTAAAAGATTGATGTCTTCTTCCAAGTGTAGGAGTGTCGAAGTAACAAATAACCTGACAAAACCGAGGTCGAACTATAAAGAAGTTAATTATATAAATGATAAATAACAACAACAACAATACTACTACTACTACTACTAATAATAATAATAATAATAATAATAGAGGAAGAAAAAGAAGAAGAAGAAAAAGTTGTGAGAACTTTGAGATGGAAGAATAATATGAGGATTAAACAGTGATAACAATAAATGTTAAAGTTAGAGGATCCATTAATGTTATTTCAAACAAGTATAGTATAAACTCTTATTACTCAAATGGAAACCACATAGAAAGGAGGTTTCAATTGGATTATAAATTGTTAACATGATTACATTAGTTATCTTATTCAAATAATGTCAATACTTGTAAATATTGTCAGGTATTCTTTCTTATAACTTATATTAAGAAAAAATCAAGTTCCTTTCATGGCTTAGGTGTCGGTTATACCATACAATATGGGCTATGAAAGTGTCAAGAATTTGTTGTACCAAGTGTTATACAACATAAATCTAGATTAGTCATTTAACAAGCAAAGTATTAAAGAGTGAATAAGATAACAAATACAAAACATGTTAGTATCAAACACTAAACTCCATATTAAGTTTACACCATACTTATTCTTACACCATTAGTGTAACCTTTTCATCTTGACATAATAAACTTAACTAAACATAATGAAAGAAAGAAAAAAAATAAACAAGATAAGAACATAAATAAGATAAAAGTTAACTAAGTAAAGGAAATGAAATGAAAGGTATAAATAAGATATTAATGAGAGCAAAACTTAAGCATTACAAAACTACAAAGATAGAAAGGAAGAGCATGATCTTGATTTGAAAAACAAGATGCCTAAATAACACGATGAAAACATGTTAGTATCAAACACTAAACTCCATATTAAGTTTACACTATATTTATTCTTACACCATTAGTGTAACCTTTTCATCTTGACATAATAAACTTAACTAAACATAATGAAAGGAAAAAAATAAACAAGATAAGAACATAAATAAGATAAAAGTTAACTAAGTAAAGGAAATGAAATGAAAGGTATAAATAAGATATTAATGAGAGCAAAACTTAAGCATTACAAAACTACAAAAATAGAAAGGAAGAGCATGATCTTGATTTGAAAAACAAGATGCCTAAATAACACGATGAAAAGATTGATGTTTTCTTTCAATTGCAGGAGTGTCGAAGTAATAAATAACCCAGCAAGACCAGGGTCAAACCACAAGAAGGTTAATTATATAAATTATAAATAATAATAACAACAACAAGAATAATAATAGTTGTAGTAGTAGTAAAGAAAAAAAAGGAGAAGAACAAGAAGATAATGAGGACTTTAAGATGTAATATGAATGTAAGAATTAAACAATGATAATAACAAATATCAAGGTTAGAGGTTCCACTAATGGTATGTTAAACAAGTATAGTATAAACTCTTATTATCTAATTAGAAACCACACACAAAGGAGGTTTCAATCATATTATAGATTGTTAACATGATTACATTGGTCATCTTATTTGATTAATGCTAATACTTGTAAATTTCATCAAGCATTCATGATTATAACTTATGTTAACAACAAATCAAGTTCCTTTCATAGCTTAGGTGTAGATTATACCATACAGTATGTGCTATGAAAGTACCTAGCATTTGTTGTACCAAGTGTTATTCAAGATAAATCAAGATTAGTTATTTAACAAGCAGAGTATCAAAAGTAAACAAGATAATAAATACAAAACATGTTAGTATCAAACATTAAAGTCCATATTAAGTTTACACTATATTTATTCTTACACTATTAGTATAACCTTTTTACCTTGACATAAATAAACTTAGCTAAATATAATGAAAAATAAATAAATAAAATAAGAACATGAATAGGATAAAAGTTAACTAAGTAAATGAAAGGAAATGAAAAGCATAAACTCGATATTAATGAAAGTAAAGCATAAACATTACAAAAAATATAAAGAGAGAAAGTAAGAGGATGATCTTGATCTGGAGACCAAGATGTCTAAATGCATACAAATGCCTCCTTTTATAGGCCAAAATTAGAAACTATTGATTTGATGACTAATTGATGAGCAGGTGGTCAACTCTTGACTTGGTGACAATCCTTATCTTCTCTTGTCTACCGAAAATGTCATTTATAACATCAAAATTGGAACCACTTGAAAACATGAAAGTTGTATGAAATTTTCTTAGCTTTCTTGTGTAAAAAAGTCAGATCATTTTGACTTTTAGAACTCGAGATATAGGCCTAGAACTGAACAGTGCTTAGGCTAGAGGACAGATTCAGACTTCTTTATTGTTGCTCCAATTTAGACTTGAAAATGGCAATTGGGCCCAAGAGGAAATATGAAAGATCTCTTCCAATGTGCCTAGACCACCTGGTAAGGCAATGAAGGCATTAGCATGGTTAAACATTGCATTCATTCAAACAGACATTATGGAGACTTGTAGTTCATCTCCAATTGTTTTTCCAATAATGTTCCCTTGTGCTAAAGCTTTGGAGATGACCTCCAAAACTTGAGTACCTCCTAAAAATACAATTATTGGCACACCTCCCATTAACCCAAGACTGCCCATACACTAAATGAATCTTTCTCTCAACTAGCACTTGACCAAAATGATTTGTTAATTCTAAAAACTCCTTTTCTTTTCCAGGACTAGATCCACTAAAAACATAAATATTTCTTCTATGATGACCCGAGGAACTTGTCATTTCTACACACTTATGTATTTGTTGAATGTATAGGTTGAGTAGAAATAAAAGGAAGGAAGAAGGATTTTATAGATGAGAAATTAGAAAGGCAATCATACCATCTATATGTAGGCCAGCTGGAGTCTCACACACACACTTTCTCTCTCTTTATTTATTTACTTTTAAAAAAGCATGTGTATATACAGGTAGTTGTGATTGTGGCTCACATCTTTCCTTGGTTTTACGTCCAAGAATGACTTAAATGCCCTCTATAGGTCAGGGATAGGCTTTCCATCCAGTTTTCTTAAAAATTGACAAACAAGGTCTTATTTAGTCAGATTCCTAAAACTAAGTCGATCATGTTTTTTTATGAAATAGTGGCCATAAATCATGAATTGCATGATGCTAATCTCTATTAGGATGTGTCTTAAGAATTAATAAAAGATTATCTAAAGACTCCTTACTCAGGCCATCCTTAATGAATTGTATTTTATCTTCACGGTTTATAGATATCATTCCTAATGAACGACATTGTGCATTACAAGTCCATGTGGCACATCGATAACAGACTTTCAATCGTTTGGCATGACGTTTCTTTGCAAAAGTGCTTTTACCTATTCCAGACATATTTAAAATGAAGGAGTTAGAGGACTCACTTGATAATCAAACCTTTGCTTCAATCAACCAGCGAATATCTTCAGGAATTCCATGATTCATTAACAATCTCAATCTTGTACATCAAGCACGATAACTTTTTGTAATCATATTTTGAGGTAGTATGAGAAAATACTTTTTCAATTTTTCAAGATTAGTGTCCATTGTCAAATGAGAATTGGAAGAGAGATTCAAAGAAATGCACAAATATATACATAGATATCAATTATTGTGGGAAACTAAAAGAACCGACTTAAGTCATTGAGTACCATTGTCCGCCATTTGACCAAGAAGAGAGAAACTAGCAAAAATCACTCTAAAAGAAACACAAAAACAATGTCAGAAAAACAAAATAATCACCTTTATCTACAAGATCATTCAAACTAGTTGATTCATTTTTACTAGGAAAAATTATCAAAGTAAGCTTTCAAACGATGTCCATTTTCCTTAAAAACATTGTCATTTATTGAATTCTCAATATCACAGGCCTCATAAGGATTGCTCCATCTTGATCTTAGCTTTTTAGGGAAGACATAGAATTGAGAATTATAAAACAAAATTTTTTTACCAGTATCAATTTTTTTACAATTTTCACAAGTTTTGTAGAATGCATGTGTGTCTTTGAATATGGTGGACCAATAAAATCCATTTTGAAAAACTTTTGTAGCTGTCTATTTTGATGAGAAATAACTTCCACATGTATCAGAATGATCTTGATCTGAAAACCAAGATGCCTAAATGCATTGCAAATGCCTCCTTTTATAGGCCAAAATAGGGAACTATTGATTTGACGACTAATTAATTAGTAAGTAGCCAACTCTTGACTTGGTGACAATCCTTATCTTCTCTTATCTGCCCAAAACATCATTAATAATGTCAAAATTGGAACCATTTGAAAACATGAAAGTTGTATGAAATTATCTTAGCTTTCTTATGTAATAAATTCAAATCATTTTAACTTCTAGAACTCCAAATATAGGCCAATAACTAAATAGTGCTCGAGCTAGAGGACAGATTCAAACTTTTTTGTTGTTGCTCCAATTTGGACTTGAAAATGGTCTTTTTAGATCTTGGGCTCCATATGAAAGTTGTAGGCCTATATCTTATCTTTCCATCTATATAAAGTAGACCTAAATATAAGATCTACAACTCTAAATATGACCCAATTACCGAACAATATTTTAGTTTGGATTGCACCGACATCTCTTTCTAAGTTTGGCCATCTCTTTATCCTTTCAATTTTAGTTCATCAATCAATCCTTTCATTTATGTGATAAGCCTATATTTAAAGTGAACATTTACCATAAATTAAAGGTATCTTATATTATTAGATATATTATTATAAAACATGCTTTCGTTAAGGAGTTATTGATACTTTAAGTGCAAAATGATGATATAAAACCTTGATAAAGATACACTTTTAAGTATCAATCACTAAATGCATGGTAAATGCCTCCTTTTATAGGCTGAAATTTAGAACTATTGATTTGATAACTAATTGTTAAGTAGGTGACCACATCTTGACTTGATTACAATCCTTATCTTCTTATCTGAACAAAACGTTATTGATAACATCAGAATTGAACCAACCTTCTCATGAAAATTCCAAAAAAATGTTTTAGCCTTCCAAAAAAAATTAAGGTCATTGGACTTTTAGAACTCAAGATATGAGCTGAATACTTAATAGTATCTAGGCTACAAGACATATTTAGACTTTTAAGTTATTGCTAAGATTTGAACTTTCAAATAATAAAATTGAGTCTTGCTTTCCCATGAAATTTTAGGCATATGTCTTAGCTTTTCATCAATATAAAACAGACCTAAATCAAAGTTCTATACAACATATAATATAGGCTATAAAAGTGTCAAGAATTTATTATACCAAGTGTTATACAACATAAATCTAGATTAGTCATTTAACAAGCAAAGTATTAAAAAGTGAACAAGATAACAAATACAAATCATGTTAGTATCAAACGTTAAAGTCCATATTAAGTTTACACTATACTTATTCTTACACCATTAGTGTAACCTTTTCATCTTAACATAATAAACTTAACTAAACATAATGAAAGAAAGAAAAAAATAAATAAACAAGATAAGAACATAAATAAAATAAAAGTCAACTAAGTAAAAGAAAAGAATTGAAAGACATAAACTTGATGTTAATGAAAACAAAAATTAAGCATTACAAAAATACAAAGAGAGAAAGCAAGAGCATGATCTTGATCTAGAAACCAAAGTGCCTCAATGCATGGCAAATTCCTCCTTTTATATGCCAAAATTGGAAACTGTTGATTTGATGACTAATTGATGAGTGGGTGGTCAACTCTTGACTTGGTGACAATCCTTATTTTCTCTTATCTACTCAAAACATCATTGATAATGTTAGAATTGGAACTACTTGCAAAATGAAAGTTGTAGGAAATTATCTTAGCTTTCCAAAAAAAAAAAAAGAGAGAGGTCATTTAGACTTCTAGAACTTTAGATATAAGTCAAACACTGAACAATGCGAAGGCTATAGGATAGATTCAGACTTCTTTATTATTGTTATAATTTGGACTCAAAAATAGCCTTTTTAAATTTAGGCTCTATATAAAAGTTATAGGCCTATGTCTTACCTTTCCATCCATATAAAGTAGACCTAAATTCGAGATCTACAACTCCAAATATGATCCAATTACCGAACAATATTTCGATTTGGACTGTACCAATATCTCTTTTCTAAGTTTGGTCATCTCTTTATCCTTTCAATTTTAGTTATTAAATTCATCAATCAATCCTTTCATTTATGTGATAGGCCTATATTTAAAATGAATATTTATCTCAAATAAAAGGTATCTTATATTATTAGATATGTTATTATAAAACATGCTTTAGTTAAAGAGTTATTGATACTTTAAATGTAAAATGATGACATAAAACTTTAATAAAAATACACTATTAAGTACTAATCAATAGGACAACCAGGGTCTTTATATTTCAAAGCATTATTGTTATGAAGAATGACACTTACTTGTTCGACTAAAAAGACTTTCTTTTTCACCTTTAGTTTCTCTTCACAATGCACAAATCATTAAAAAATTTAGCATAAGAAGAAACCTGTTTAATAACATCTATCAAATGTATATTGATCTTTACCTATTTGAAAGTTTCAAAGATCTCAGAGTTGTGATTGACTTTTCTCTATTTGGTCATGACATGAAGAAATGAAAGTGCTGGCGAATAATCAGTTTTTTCTTTGTAATATTTAGATTAAACCCTCTTTTTACCCTTAGAGATTGACTCATCATCTTTCTTACAAGGTTCAATAGCAGGTTTTTCGATAATCTTACCACTACGAAGAGTAATAACTGATTAAACTTGATTCATGTATTGCCCTATGAGATTTTATTATGATTGAGATGAAAACTTACCTTTCTCTTGAAAACTGAGTGCAAATATCAATTTTGTAAGAGTATCTTTAAAATCTATCATGCTTTGAGAAAGTTGAATATTGATTAACTCTTGCTTTTCAATGAATGCATGTAATGTTTTCTCAGAATTTCTTATAGGAGGTGGAGTATAAGAAGGTGCATATCCATAAAAATTTTGAAAATTATGGTGTACTTGAAACATTGGTTGTGAAGTTTATGCATTATTATTATCATTCTTTCAACTAAAATTTAGGTAATTTCTCCAACCATGATTGTATATTTATGAGTATGGATTATAGTTGGGCCTTTGAAAACTATTTAAAACATAAGCTTGTTCAAGGAGACATTCCTTCAAAGAAGGTAAAGTTAGACAATTATTGGTTAAGTGTTTATTTGTTTCACAGATTTGACACACAATGTCTTGAATATATTTTAATTGACTACTCTTTTTTAATTCTAGTGCCTCAACTTTTCTAGCTAAAAATGAAAACTTGGCTTGGAGGTCATGATCTTTCCTAAGGTTACACATACCTCGACTAAATATATGAGGTTGAGTTTTACTTGGTGCCTCATAAGTACCTGCGGTATCCTAATTTTGAGCATGTTTAGCTAACAAGTCTAAGTACTTCATTGCTTTATCAGGTTATTTATCTTTAAAAGTTCCATTGTATATCAATTCAACTATTTTCCTATCTGTAGGTATTAACCCTTCATAAAAATATGAAACCAATCTTCATGTTTTAAAACCATAATGAGGGCAAGTATTAAGCAAGTCTCGATATCTATTCCAACATTGGTAAAATCTTTCTCCTAGTTTTTTAGTGAAAACAGTGATTTATCTTTTGAAAGAGTTTGTTCTGTGAGTTGGAAAAAACTTATTTTAAAATTATTGTTGTATTTAATTCAAAGCATGAATAGATCCTAATTTTAAATTTGTAGCTATGTTTTAGCTAATGAAAAAGGAAAAAGCTTTAATTTGATGGTGTTCATGCTACAATTTGAATTCTCTTAAATGAAAGTATGAATTTTCTAAATCTAAACCATGAAAACAAGATAAAAGTTGAATAATGGCTGGTTGATTGATACTTAAAAATGTATTTTTATCAAAGTTTTATATCATCATTTTGCACTTAAAGAATCAATAACTCCTTAACTAAAGCATGTTTTATAATAATATATCTAATAATATAAAATACCTTTAATTTATGGTAAATATTCATTTTAAATGCAGGCCTATCACATAAATGAAAGGATTGATTGATGAATTTTAGAACTGAAATTGAAAGGACAAATAGATGGTCAAACTTAGAAAAGAGATGATGGTGTAGTCCAAATCATAACATTGTTTGGTAATTAGATCACATCTGGAGTTGTAGATCTTCAATTTAGGTCTACTTTATATTGATGGAAAGGTAAGATATAGGTCTACAACTTTCATATGGAGCCCAAAATCTAAAAAGGTCATTTTCAAGTTCAAATTGAAGCAACAATAAAGAAGTCTGAATCTATCCTCTAGCCCAAGCACTATTCAGTAATTTGATTATATCTAGAGTTCTAGAAGTCAAAATGATTTGAATGTTTTACATAAGAAAGTTGAGATAATTTCCTATAACTTTTATGTTTTCAAGAAGATAAGGATTGTCACCAAGTCAAGAGTTGGCCACCTACTCATCAATTAGTCATCAAATCAATAGTTTCCAATTTTTGCCTATAAAAGGAGGCATTTGCCATGCATTTAGGCATCTTGGTGTCCAGATCAAGATCATGCTCTTACTTTCTCTCTTTGTATTTTTTTTTTGTATTGCTTATGTTTTGCTTTCATTAATATCAAGTTTATGCCTTTTATTTCCTTTCATTTATTTATTTATTTTTATTTCTTTCATTATGTTTAACTAAGTTTATTATGTCAAGGTGAAAAGGTTATATTAATGGTTTAAGAATAAGTATAATGTAAACATAATATGGACTTTAATGTTTGATACTAACATGTTTTATATTTGTTATCTTGTTCACTCTTTGATGCTTTGCTTGTTAAATGACTAATCTTGATTTATGTTGTATAACACCCGGTACAACAAATGCTTGACACTTTCATAGCTCATATTGTATGGTATAACCGACACCTAAGCTATGAAAGAAACTTGATTTGTTGTTAACATAAGTTATAATAAGTTATAATCATGAATGTTTGATGAAATTTACAAGTATTAGCATTAATCGAATAAGATGACTAATGTAATCATGTTAACAATTTATAATCTGATTGGAATATTCTTTGTATATGATTTCAATTGAATGATAAAGTCTATACTATATTTGTTTGACATACCATTAGTGAAACCTCTATCCTTGACATTTGTTATTATCATTGTTTAATCTTTACATTGATATTCCATCTCAAAGTTCTCATCTTCCTTTTCTTCTTCTCCATTTTTTTCTATACTACTACTACTATTTCTATTAGTATTGTTGTTGTTGTGATTACTATTTTGTTGTTTATAACTGTCGTTTATAATTTGTACTATGAACCTTCTTGTAGTTCTACCCCAGTCTTACCGGATTATGTATTACTTCGACACTTCTGCACTTGAAAAAAAACATTAATCTTTTAGTCGTGTCACTGGTATAAAATTAAAATGAGATGCATCAGGGGGGAAACGATGCATGATGGTGCACTTGTTCTTATAGGATTTATGTAGTCTCTAAATATTCTAACATAGTTATTCTTTATTATAAAGTAATTAATTATTTTCTTTGACTATATTTTCTGAAAATGATGAGGATACGTTGCAAAGTCTACCACTTAATGTATGTGACTATACTCTCATGCACATGTAGGAATAGAACAAAAAAAACAAAAAAGAAGAAGAAATACAATAAAAGAAACAAAGTTATATACAAGAAAAGTGAAAAGAAAAAATAAAATAAATATTATAATTTATTTAAGAATTTACCTCTCCGATAATAGAGCCAAAAACTTGACATAACCAAAAGATTGATGTCTTCTCCAAAATGTAGGAGTGTCGAAGTAATAAATAATCCAGCAAGACTAGGGTATAAACACAGGCAGATTAATTGTATAAATTATAAATAACAATAATAACAACAACAATAACAATAATAGAAGATGAAGAAGTTAATAAGAACTTTGAGATGGAAGATCAATGTGAAGATTAAACAATGATAACAACAAATATCAAGACTAGAGGATCCACCAATGATATTTCAAACAAGTATATTATAAACTTTTATTATTTAACTGGAAACCACACATAAAAGAGGTTTAAATCATATTATAAATTGTTAAAATGATTATATTAGTTATCTTATTTGAATAATGTTAATACTTGTAAATGTTGTGAGATATTTATGATTATAATTTATGCTAACAACAAATCAAGTTTCTTTTATAGTACAAGTGTCAATTACACCATACGGTTGGGCTATAAAAGTATCAAATATTTGTTGTACTAAATGTTATCAAACATAAATCTAAATTAACCATTTAATAACCAAAGTATTAAAGAGTGAACAAGATAACAAATACAAAACATGTTAGTATCAAATATTAAAGTTCATATTAAGTTTACACTATACTTGTTCTTACACTATTAGTGTAACCTTTTTACCTTGATATGATAAACTTAGTTAAACATAATAAAGAAAAGAAACATAACTAAATAACATAAGAACATAAGTAAGATAAAGTTAACTAAGTAAAGGAAAGGAAATAAAATGCATAAACAAGATATTAAAAGCAAAACTTAAGCATTACAAAAATACAAAGAAAGAGAGTAAGAACATAATCTTGACTTGAAAACCAAGATGCTTAAATGTGACAAATGTCTCCTTTTATAGGCTAAAATTATAAACTATTGATTTGATGACTAATTGATAAGTGAGTGGCCATATCTTGACTTGGTGACAATTCTTATTTTTTTGTCTGAATAAAATGTCATTAATAACATCAGAATTTGAACCAGACATACACATGAAAGTTCTAGGAAAATTGTCATAACTTTTTAAGAAAACAATTAAGGTAATTTGGATTTCTAGAACTCGAAATATAGATTGAATACTAAATAGTATCTAGGCTACATGATAGATTCAAACTTTTACATTATTACTAAGATTTAAACTTCCAAACATCAAAACTGAATTTGATTTCCATATAAAAGTTTTAGGCCTATGTCTTAGCTTTCCATCTATATAAAGTAAACATAAATCTGAGATCTACATCTCCAGATATGACTCAATTATTGAACAATGTTCTAACTTGAACTGCACCAACATCTCTTTTCTAAGTTTAACCTTTTTTTTGTCCTTTTAATTGTAATACTTCAACTCATCAATCAATCCTTTTATTTATATGATAGGGCTGCATTTATGATGAATATTTACCATAAATTAAAGGTACCTTATGATATTAGACTTGTTATTATAAAACATGTTAAAAGTTAAAGAGTTATTGATACTTCAAGTGCAAAATAATGATATAAAACTTTGATAAAAATATACTTTTAAGTACTAATCACATCCCTTAAAGGGCACAAGGGTAGCCCTTATGCACATGCCAAGTGGTTTTGATTTTTAAATAATATTGATGCAAATGGAAACTAAAGACAATAATTAAATAGAAAACAAAATATTTTAATGGACAAAAGGAACTGTGAGTCCCAAATACACAAGTTTTTTTATTCAAAATAATGATAATCAAATCTACCTTATTATGAGGTTTATAAAGCCTTAAATAAGCTAGAAATCCTACCTTAACTAGAAAATAAAAAGAAAAATGCAAAATTACAAAGGAAAGAAGCGTAAAATCCAAAATAAATAAGAAATCTAAAAATAAAAAAGAAAATCACAAAAACTACATGAGATTTTTTATATCTAAAGATCTGATAGCTTGCGTAAGAACATAGTGAAAATTATAAAGAACACGACCTTCGGGAACTTGTATAAAAGTTTAAGCGCGATTCAATGGTCGGATAAAAAGTTATGATCCTTTTAAGATGTTATTCTAATTTGACATAAACAAAACTCATCTTAAACCTTTATTTGTCCTATCGATCCATAAAATGTGTCTACTAGGCCATCCATATGATCTATTTGGAGAAAATTCTTATCTAGTTATGTTAGATCCAAACTTGACTGTTTAGAACCATCCATTATGGTAAGTCCAACTACATCAAGTATTTTATATTTATTAAATTATTAAATTGCCCCTTAGTCAACCTCATTATAACTAAAATGCTAGGATGAAAATATGAGAAAACTCATGAATGTTAATTTAAAAAATTGTGTTTTTAAAAGTAATTAAATCATTTTGCTATACTTAAAAAAATAAAAATTTTAAAAAGCTTCTAGATAATAGTTTATTTTTAAGTATATTAAATTATTTTATTATAATAAACAAATATTAAAATTTTTTTATTCTTCATCAGTTTTGTAAATAATTAAAGGTTCATAAGTAATTTACATATAATTTTAGATATTATTTTTTTTGTGATTAAAAAGTACTTTTGTAAAAATCTGAAAAATTTTTTAAATTAATTTTTTTGTATGTTTTTAATTTTTTATATAAAAAATAAATTATAAATTATAAAAAATATTATTTAAATAAAAATGGTAACAAACCACGCATGAGAAGTAACACAAAGGCAAAAATTACAAGTCATAAAATTGCAAAGTCACGCCAGGGAAGCCCTTGAGAGGAAAAAGAGAAATGAAAAAGAAAAAAAACAGACACGCATAGCAACACTTCTTCTCTCGTCTCTCTCTCTTACATTCTGAAAAAAAATAAAAATCGTAATAATAATAATAAAAAAGAAAGAAAGAAAGAAAGAAGCTTAAAAGCTAGATTACAAGTGAGAACAGAAGAAAACCCACTAAAAAAAATTCAAGAAAACTGTCCTTTTTTTTTTTTTAAACAACCGCAACAACTAACAATAAAATAAAAAAACCCTCCCAGATCTCCTTCATCGGATCTCTTTCTTTTTACGAAACCCTTCAATCCAGGGTTTATTAGGGGTTTTGTGTTGCAACTTGAATGCAATGTTGTGTTTTCTTTATTTTGCTGATTTCCTCCCCTTTTTGTATCTTTTATATTCCAGGTTTTAAAGGGTTTGTAAGCATTTCTCCGTGAAACCGACCTTCGTAGCTGGTTTTGGCACCCGGGCTCCCTTCAAAATTTTGGGATTTGATTGATTTGCAAGATATTCTCTGTGGCTTTTCTTTTTTCTTTTTATATTTTATATATTTTGTCTTCTTTTTGGGTCTGCAAAGATTGAGTTGGGGTTTTCTGAGATGGGCAGTAGCTCTGATAACCCCAACAGTAATAACAACAACAACACCACGAAAGCCATTGATGCGTCTGTGGGTGCTTTAGTTTGGGTCCGCCGTAGAAATGGGTCATGGTGGCCGGGTCGGATTGTGGGTCTTGATGAAATTTCCGAAGGTAGTTTGGTCTCGCCAAGATCAGGCACTCCTGTCAAACTTCTCGGACGGGAGGATGCTAGTGTGTAAGTGCCTTTACTATCCCTTGTTGTTAGTTTCTCGATTTTGATCAGTCTGGCCTATGTGTTTTCTTTCGTTGTCCTTTTTTATTTTATACAAGTTGTACTATCTTTGTTAATTACCGGTGGTTTTGTTTGAGTTGTTTTGAATGGCTGCGAGGGTCTGGGATTTGTGTGCATGCATTGATATGATGCTGTTTTGCTTGTGCTTCCTGGCTTATGAAATAGATAATTGATGCATTGCAGTTTCTGGAGCTTTTATTTGACAGATCTTTTTAATGGTTTTGATGGTTCTGTGGATTTTTGTTGCAATTTTTTTGGGTGCTTTAGTTTTATGGTAAAAATTGGATTTTTCAGGCTGGCATCTTGTTTGCACATGTCCAAATAGGTTGCCCCCCCTCCCAATTTTATGTATATATCCGGTGTTATTTCGGGCAAATTTCTCTGTTCCAGAGTGTTTATTTTACGATTCTGTTTTCTATCATAAAGTTCATGTTAATTGGTGTTGGATGCTTGTATGAAACTTCTGTTGGGAACACGTTTGGTTTGGTATGATTGGGAACACTTATGAAAAACTGAAAAGTGTAAGCTCTCTTATTTAGTGGATTTGAGAATTGGAGAACAGTAGCTCATCATCTCATTAACTTGCATCTGCATAGCTGCAACCAAAACTATCACCTCCTCATTAGGATAATCTCTGCTGCATTATGACCTGCATTGCTGTTGCTTTTTGAACTTCATGTTTATTTGATATCAGTTTAAGACGTGCTTGATTATGGTATAGTTTGATGCCACAATCTACATCTACCTAGTTTTGTAGCTTCTAAACCCTATCCATCTCTCTTAATAACATGGTTTCTACTACTAACACAACTACACTGTTTCATCATTGAGTGTGGCTCCACCACTCAGCAGCTGATCAAGTACTTTTCTTGAAATGCTACTATACTAGATTCATACCTCTGCATATTGTGAGGCTTGATGTGTGCTTATATTTTTCTATGCGAGAACGATAGTCCTGTCATGTTTGTTGAGATCTATAAATAGATCTATCTTTCTGGACAATTTGTACTATTTTTGTGCTTTGGACCTTGGTTTCTTATTAACCTTTTCTGAACTGAGGCTTTGACCATCTTTGTAATGTTTTACTTCTACAGCTCAGTTTTAGAGAAGATAACTCAAGCTTTTTGCCCATTTTGGTTGCCCTTTTCTTCATGGTTGGCATGTATATTAAAAGGGCAAGCCTGTGTTCTGTGTTTAGGTTGGGGCATATTTTGTTTCCAAAAATAGGGACACATCTCCCCTATTCTAAACCATACAGATTGTTTATAGCATAAAAGCACGCAAACATTATGTTGAGTACATCTGAATTCTCCATGGGAAACAAATATTTTAAAGCTTCTGTGCAGATGGTGCCTTCTACTGAACAAAAGCTTCGAGTTTAATGACTCCATTTCAGCGAGTTTTATGTATTATTTCTATTTGTATTGTTTCTTGTGATGTGCATCTAGTGATGAAGCAGGAGAGGCTTAGATTAGATTTCAAAAGAATTAGTGTTATATGATATTGCTATCAGAGGCACATATATTTTGGGTTTGAAACCCCACATGTGTCCTTTATGCAGGACACAGGAATCTTAATACTCATTATTGCACCTTCTTGTTGCTGTTTGTGGTCCTTGTGGAATTTATCTGGGTGTTAGCCATCATTAGATGGACTTTTACTTCGGTCATATTATCTGTCAATTCTAGTTGGAGTAAGGAGTAAGTTGGCTTGGATGATCATGCAAGCAGATGTGCTGAGGACTGATATGTAATTTCTAATTACACTATTTTAGTTGTTTATGAGGTGGTCAAGCTCGAGGCTGATGGGATTTCTATTTTTATGCAAACCAAAATGTTGGCTCAGAAGGTTTATTGCCCTCCGCATCTGGATACCCATTGTATGAGGTAGTAATAGAAGATGGTAGAGTTTTTGCAGCTTTTGAACTGAGTTTTGTTTCTCAAGATGCTTAAACATGCAAATAAATATGTATCCATGAAGGTCCTCATTTGTGTCTGTGCTGTATGATGCGTGTGTGTCTGTCTTGGTTGATGCTGGTATTAAAAGTATGAAGTTGGAACAGTGTTTTTGCATAACAGTTTCTGTGATATTAATTTTCTTTTCTTTTCTTTTTTCTTGTCTTTTTTTTTTTAAAAAAAAATTGAGGTTGAAGTTTACAGTTTTTTTCTCTGAAGAATTTGAATTCTTAAGTAACATTTAAATATAAAATCTTCACATCTTATAGATATGATTTTTTTGTAACAGACACTTTATTTTGTTGGTTTAGGGATTGGTATAATCTTGAAAAATCAAAAAGGGTGAAGGCATTTCGATGTGGGGAATATGATGAATGTATTGAAAAGGCAAAGGCTTCCGCTGCAAATGGTAATAAGAGAGTGGTGAAATATGCTCGGAGGGAAGATGCCATTCTCCATGCCTTAGAGATTGAGAATGCTCGCCTAGGCCAGGATCAGCTGGACTTCTTCTCTAGATGTGATAATTTGGGTGAAGAGCATGGTAGTTCAGCCAAAGAATCAAGCATGTCATTTTCTGGAAAAGAAGACGGTGATATGACTGATGGGGGTAGTGATTCTGAAGATAATTCAGATGCGATTGCTGATTCAGGTTCTAGTTTGGATTCTGATTCAGGTTCACATTCAGATTTAGCACCAGAGTTATCACAGTCTGGTACATCTTCTGAAGAGCCAAATCATCTTGGTGCTTGTAAGGTGCAATCTTTTCCAGGAAAGAGAAGAAGAACCCCAAATGATTCTGAGGATGATGGAACAGAAGGAATTAAGCGTATGAGAGGACTCGAGGATCTTGGAATTGGTGTAGGAGATTCAAGCATTGGGAATTGTATGCCTAATTTCAGTCCTGTAAATAGTAGCAAAGGTTATAACTCGTTGCTGAAAAGAAAAAGGTCTCAAGTAGCAAATGTTAATGAGCTATTGAAAAGAAAAAATCGTCACCGACCACTGACGAAAGTTTTAGAGAGTACAACCATGGTGTGTGTTCCAGTTATTTGTGACCAAATTCCCAGTTCAAGTAGCTCACCACTTCCTGGATTATCTGACAGTAAGATTTCTGGATTAGAGTCAAATGAGTCTAGAAAGGACTGTTCTATTGCAATTAATAATAACTCAGACAATACTGGGGTGTCTTGTGAGAATGCTGGCTCATTAAAGTCTTCTGAGCATGTTTATGATGCTCCCCTCATTAATCACAACTTGAAGAAGGAAAAAGATATTTCTAGCGTATCTGGGCTAACGGAGAACGATTCTGCAGACAGGTTATTTGATGTACCATTTGTTGGGGAGGAAAAACACTCTACGGGTATGGTTGATTAGGACATTTAAAACTTCAGAGCATGCACCCTTCTCTGTTTACCTGTTTTTCATTCCATGCATAGGTCGTCCAATCTCTTTAGTAGCATAACTGAGAACATTGGACATAACTTGTTTGATAGTCCTATTTATCTACTGTTTGTATAATTTCTTTTTAAGTGTCTTATCCAAGCATGCTGTTGTATCTCTTTGTTTAAGAGACTTGGGGTATGCCAACTACTGTAGAGGAATTTTCTACTTGTGATGATTTTTCATTTTGTTCTCCAGGAATTTCTCCTATGTCTTGTTCTTCTGGAAGGCAGCAAATTGGTGGATTGGGGGGGCAATCAAGTCAAAGTAGAGAAGCAGAAACTGTATTGTTTAAAAATGAAGCCTGTAATGAATCTGGTTTCACTAGTCTGGCAGTCAATTGTGTTTATAGTAATATCAGCCAAAGGATAGAGAAAGGTACATCAAAGTGGCAGTCAAAAGGAAAGAGGAATTCAAGACACACAAGTAAAAATAAAAATCAAGACTCGAGAAAAGATCTGGACATGGATGATGAACCCAATGTGTTCTTGGCAGGTATGGAGCATTTGGATGAATTCTGTCAGGGTCCTGGTCAGGAAGTTGATAGCAGTGGAGGTAAATGCCGGCCATTTACTGAAGACCATGGGGATGCGGTACGGGACTGGAGCAAGTCTTTTCCTCAGGGGGGTCTTAGTATGAAGGGGTTAGCGGTGGAGATGTCTGTGCCTCAAAGGTCACTTCCCTACCGTCAATCACGCTTCACAGTTAATTCCAGATATCAGACATCATATTTTTCTGGCAGAAATTTCTCCTCAGGTTCAAAACTATTTAATGTTGACATCGAGGTTCAACGAAACTACCGGCAGCAGCATGTTCCATTGGTTTCCCTAATGAGTAAATTGAATGGTAAAGCCATTGTTGGTCACCCTTTAACAATTGAGCATTTACAGGATGGCTATTCTGATCTATTACTTGGTAGCAATGAAGGGGATACAGTGCATGTTGCTGAAATAGAAATTCCCAAATTGGGTTATGCAGCTATGCGGAATTTAGAAGCTGGTAGGATACCTGCCAGGCATATGACAATGAAGCCACTATCTTCACCAAGTAAATCACACAAATTAAGGAAATGCGGGCTGTTGTCTAAAAAGATTCGCAAATTATCTTCATTGACTGGAAAAAAAGTAGAAGATAGGAAACTGGTGGTGGAGAAGTCCAAGGGTCCTGCCGTGACTTGTATCCCCCTCAAATTAGTGTTCAGTAGGATAAACGAGGCAGTGAATGGTTCAGCAAGGCATACACACTGTGCCTTTACATCATGCAACTCGTGAATCTTGTTCTCTGGAAAGGTTGGAGAGTATGAATTATATCTGATAAATTTATTTTGTTGGGGTCGTTGGAGCCAGTTTCAGTTGGGGAACCCGGTTTTCTGCATGTTCAAATGATGCCCGATTTGTGGCGAGCATGCTCCACCCTGAAGGTAGAGGTGAAGGTAGAATCCCTCTGTACAAGCCCTTTACCATTGTAGAGATGAACAGACAGGAGTAAGATCAATGGAGGCTGTCTAGCTATGTATATATGTAACGGTAGTTGAGGTGTAAATCAAAGATGGCGACCTTGGTAATAGGTACACTTGTGGCCTGATGCCAGGTTTAATTCATGAATTGAGGTTGGTTTAGAGGGCTAATAACTTATTATTTTTCCTGTAACTAGGTTGGGGCATGGTTAGTAATTGTACTACCAAACCATGTTTTTTCTTTGCCATTGCTTTTTGCAATATGCAACTGATGATGCAGAAGGTTGTGTCTACGGACCTTAATTCCTACCTGATTTTCTTCGTTTTTTCCTGAGCCAGGAATGTGGCTTGTTGGTGTCCTCAATTCGCTCTCTTTCTCTTGGATTGCCAATAATTTTATCAACTTTTGTGTTTTTTGAATCTACTCCATTAAGAAATGCTTCCATTGATTTTCCGTGTAAATTTTAAAGAGATGGTAGTTTTTGAAATAGGGAATATATCAGGCATGCATGACTTATTTGATTGCTAGGCTAGGGGACATTTGATAGTAACTGGGCGGTTTCCTTTACATTTACATGTTTCGAATCAATTGGTTTCCTTCTTTAATTATTAAATTTATATGTTAAAAACAGATAAAATTTAATTTATTATATTCCTATATTATTATTCTAATTACTTCCATTTTATTTCTTTTAAAAAAATTAGTTGAGTATTTTGAGAAAGTCAATTTTAATATTAAATTTATCGAGATATTGAATTTTATTTATTTTTGTAGTATTTTTAAAAATTGAATTCTATTTGGAATTTAATTTTTAACATTTAAGAGAGTTCCAAATTTCTTATTTATTTTTGCAGTATTTTAAAAAATAAATTTCATTTAAAATTCAGTTCTTAACACTTAAAAAGATTTGAAATATAATATTTCATGAATTGAATTTAATTCAAAAAATTCTATACATGCTATTATTTATTCCAAAAAAGTTGGATATTAATTATAGAAATAATATCCAAGATTACTATATTCATAAGGATAAAATATAAATAAAAGATTACATAAGGATATGATATAAATGATTGCTTAATTACGACCGAAAAATTTAAAAGTGTTATTTATTAATAACCGCTGAAAATTGTAGCTTATAAAACCTTATATAATAATTCAGCTGGTAGCTCTAATAGACTTAAAACTTGTGAGCTAATATTTATTCACTCACAATAAACTCAAATTATGTTAATTAAGCCCAAACATGAAAGAAAATAATAAAAATAACTAATATGTTATTAAATGTCACAAACCTTCATTTCTTTGTATAGTTAGGATAAATAAAAAATTATTATAAAAAAAGAATTATAAAACATTAATGAATCCTTAACCACACCTAAAAATTTTGTTACAATTCATTAAAGATCTTTATAAAATTAAAAAATTCTCAAAATAAGTTCTCATATTCTCATATGGAAATATGATCATTTTCAAATATAAAGTCCAATAGTCAAAATGAAATAAATAACAAAATTCATACAGCCTATTCTAATCTGTATCGCAAGTTCTTTGTGAACTTTGATTCACTTGGAGTTTTATCTCAACATAGAAAAATATCTCTGAATCTTTTGATGAAGTTTTAGCTTGATCCAATGGTTTAATTTGGAGTTATGCCCAATAGTATAAAACTAGTTCGATTCACCTAAAATTTTACCCTAATATAAAAAAAATATCTCTGAATTTTCTAATAAAGTTTCAGTTTAATCTAACGATTTAATTTAGAGTTTTACCTAATAGCATAAAATAAGATAGAAAATTTTACATCACAATCCAAAATTTAATCTTACTTGGATCATATTATTCCATGCCTTTAGATGATTCATCCTCGAATCACCAACAAGTTTAATGGACAATTCCTTAGCCTCTTGTTGAAGCATTTGGAGTTCTTTTTCTTGCCTGCAACAATATTGCATGGATGAAGTAGCCAATAATAATTTCAAATAAGCACGCATTGCCATCTACTTGCGTATATATTTTTGAATGATAACCACTATTACCCTATTTCATTTTCATCCTTTAGGTTCTAAAACAGAAGCTCTCCATTCTTCATGTTTTTTATTTGTTTCTTTATAAATCTTTGCAAGTCGTTCAACCTCATGCTCTTTATCTGACCTCATAAAGCATTATGACCATAAATATTTGAAACTTGTAACCTTTGTTTCTCTTCCTGATTATATTAATTTCCTCCGATTAGCCCCATTAATATGTTGCTTCATCAAATCCATATCTTCTTTTAGCTTCTTTGCCTTTAAATAACTATGACAATCGAAAATCCAATCCACTTTTTTATACCACTCTAAATACTTATCGGATCACTTTCAACTTGAAAATGAGGTATTTTCAGTTTGATAACATCTAAATCATCATCTATGTTATCATGTCATCTGAAGTTACAAAAATTTCTCTTTTAGCTGAATTAGCCTTTAGTTCTATTTGCAAAATCCCTTCAATTTCTATGCTATGAAAAACCTCCCTTACTATTGTTGTTCAATTTTGGTTCAGTCCCAACCTTCCTTACAACCTAGGTACTTGTACCAACTTCATTACCATGTTTTTTTTACTTTCTGTGATTAATACTTGAAAGTATATTTTTTATGAAGGTTTTTTTTTATTATTTTGCACTTGAAGTATTAATAACTCTTTAATTAAAATATATTTTATAATAACTTATCTAATATTATAAGATACCTTTAATTTGTGATAAATATTTATTTTAAATGCAGGCCTATCACATAAATAAAAGGATTGATTGATGAATTTAAGAACTGAAATTGAAAGGACAAAAAGATGGTCAAACTTAAAAAAGAGATGTACAGGAACACTGTTCCATAATTGGATCATATTTTGAGCTATAGATCTAAGATTTAGGTCTACTTTATATAGATGGAAAGGTAAGACATAGGCCTACAACTTTCATATGGAACCCAAGATCTAAAAAGACTATTTTCAAGTCCAAATTGTAGCAACAACAAAAACATTTGAATATATTCTCCAGCCCAAGCACTGTTTAGTGTTTGACCCATATCTAGAGTTATAGAAGTCCAAATGATCTTAATTTTTTATGTAAGAAAGTTGAGACAATTGCCTAAAACTTTTATTTTTCAAGTGGTTTTGATTTTGATGCTATCAATGATGTTTTGGGAAGACAAGAGAAGATAAGGACTGTCACCATGTCAAGAGTTAGTCACCTACTCATCAATTAGTCATCAAATTAATAGTTATTAATTTTGGCCTATAAAAAAAGGCATTAACCATGCATTTAGGCATCTTGATTTATAAATCAAAATTATGCTCTTGCTTTCTCTTTTTGTACTTTTTATAATTTTTATACTTTGCTTTCATTAATATCAAGTTTATGCCTTTCATTTCCTTTCATTTACTTAGTTAACTTTTATCTTGTTTATGTTTCTATTTTATTTGTTTATAATTCTTTCTTTCATTATGTTTAGTTAAGTTTATTATGTCAAGATAAAAAGGTTACACTAATAGTATAAGAATAAGTATAGTGTAAACTTAATATGGACTTTAATATTTGATACTAACATGTTTTGTATTTGTTTTCTTGTTTGCTCTTTAATACTTTGCTTGTTAAATGAATAATCTAGATTTATGTTGGATAACAATTGGTACAACAAATGCTTGGCACTTTCATAGCCCATACTGTATGATATAACCGACACCTGAGTTATGAAAGAGACTTGATTTGTTGTTAACATAAGTTATAATCATGAACGCCTGATGAGATTTACAAGTATTAGCATTAATCAAATAAGATAACTAATGTGATCATGTTAACAATTTATAATCTGATTGGAACCTCCTTTGTGCATAGTTTTCAATTGAATAATAAGAGTTTATACTACTACATTTGTTTGACATACCATTAGTGGAACCTCTAACCTTGATATTTGTTATTATCATTGTTAATCCTTTAATTTTCCATCTCAAAGTTCTCATCAATTTTCTTTTTCTTCTTTATTATTGTTGTTATTACTATTATTATTATTATTATTATTATTGTTGTTGTTGTTGTTGTTGTTGTTGTTGTTGTTGTTATTGTTCTTGTTATTGTATTATTATTATTTATAATTTGTACAATTAACCTCCCTGTGGTTCGACCCCAGTCTTGCCGGGTTATTTATTACTTCGACACTCCTGCACTTGGGAGAAGACATCAATCTCTTTATCGTGTCAAGTTTTTGGCGCCGTTGCCGGGGAGGTAAGCTTTGTATAAATTATAATATTTATTTTATTTTCTCTTTTCACTTTTCTTGTATATAACTTTGTTTCTTTTCTCTTGTTTCTTCTTCTTTTGTTTTCCTTTTCCATTTCCTTTTATTCTATTCCTACACGTGCATGAGAGTGTGGTCACGTACATCAAGTGGTAGACTTTGTAGGGTATCCTCATCATTTTCAGAAAATATGGCTGAAGAAGATAATCAATCACTTCATAATGAGAATAATGAGAATAACCGTGCTAGAACACTTAGAGACCACATGAATCCAACAAGAACAAGTGCACCATCATGCATAGTTTTTCCTCCCGATGCATCTCATTTTAATTTTAAGCCAGGCATTATCCAACTTTTACCTTCTTTTCATGGTTTAGAATTGGAAAATCCATACTTGCATTTAAGGGAATTTGAGGAGGTGTGTAACACATATAATAATCTAAATTGTAGCATGAACACCATCAGATTAAAGCTTTTTCCTTTTTCATTAAAAGATAAAGCTAAAACATGGCTACAAAATTTGAGACCAGGATCCATTCGTGCTTGGGATGAAATGCAACAACAGTTTTTAAAGAAGTTTTTCCCATCTCATAGAACAAACTCTTTCAAAAGACAAATCACCACTTTCACTCAAAAACCAGGAGAAACATTTTACCAATGTTGGGATAGGTATCGAGACTTACTTAGTACTTGTCCTCATCATGGTTTTGAAACATGGAGATTGGTTTCACATTTTTATGAAGGGTTAACACCTAAAGATAGGTAAATGGTTGAATTGATGTGCAATGGAACTTTTAAAGACAAAGACCCTGATGAAGCAATGAAGTACTTAGACTTGTTAGCTAAAAATGCTCAAAATTAGGACACCGTTGGTACTTATGAGGCACCGAGTAAAACTCAACCTCATACATCTAGTGGAGGTATGTACAACCTTAGGGAAGTTCATGACCTTCAAGCCAAGTTTGCATCTTTAGCTAGAAAAGTCGAGGCATTAGAATTGAAAAAGAGTGGTTAATTAAAATCTGTTGAAAACATTGCATGTCAAATATGTGAAACAAATGAACACTCAACTAATAACTGTCCAACCTTGCCTTTTTTTAAGGAATGTCTCCATGAATAAGCTCATGCTTTAAACAGTTTTCAAAGGGCCAACCATAACCCATACTCACAAACATACAACTCTCGTTGGAGAAATCATCCAAATTTTAGCTGGAAAAGTGATGCACAAACTTCACAACCACCATTTCAAGCACATCATAATTTCTAAAATTCTCATGGATATGCACCTCCTTATGCTCCACCTCCTAGAAGAAATCTTGAGGAAACATTGCATGCATTCATTAAAAAGCAAGAGATAATCAATACTCAACTTGCTCAAAACATGACAGATTTTAAAGATACTCTTGCAAAGTTAACATCTGCTCTCAGTTTCCAAGAGAAAGGTAAGTTCCCTTCTCAACCACAACAAAATCCCAAGGGGCAATACAATGCAAATGCAAGTAGTTTCGGAAGCCAACACATGGATCAAGTCAAATCAGTCACTACTCTTCGCAGTGGTAAGGTTATTGAAAAACCCTCTCTTGAACCTTATAAGAAAGATGATGAGTCAATCTCTAAGGGTAAGAAAGGGGTTGAATTTGAAAATTGCAAAGAAAAGACTGATTCTCCGCCAGCACTTCCATTTCCTCAGGCCATAACCAAACAAAGGAAAGTCAATCACAAGTCTAAAATTTTTGAAATTTTCAAACAGGTAAGAATCAATATACCTTTGCTGGATGGTATTAAATAGATTCCTTCCTATGCTAAATTTTTGAAAGATCTATGCACTGTGAAGAGAAAACTGAATGTGAAAAAGAAAGCCTTTCTAGCTGAACAAGTAAGTGCTATTCTTCAAACCCATAATGCTTTGAAATATAAAGACCCTGGTTGTCCTACAATTTCTTGCTTTATTGGAGAGCATAAAATTGAAAGAGCCTTACTTGATCTTGGTGCTAGTGTGAATTTACTTCCATATTTAGTTTTTCAGAGTTTTAATCTAGGTGAGTTAAAACCAACTTCTATAACTTTTTTACTTGTTGATAGATCTGTAAAAGTGCCTAGAGGAATAATTGAAGATGTGTTAGTACAAGTCAATAAATTCATTTATCCTGTGGATTTTGTTGTCTTGGACACACAACCTGTTGAGGCATGTAATTCATTTCCTGTTATTTTAGGACGTCCGTTTCTTGCAATTTTTAACGCATTGATTAATTGTAGGAATGGACTGATGAAGCTATCATTTGGAAACATGAAATTGGAAATGAATATTTTCAACATTTGCAAGCAACCTAGAGATGATAATGATTTACAGGAAGTGGACTTTACTGAAAAATTAATTCATGATCAATTTCCAACCACTTCTAGTGAAATTGAGATTGATGAATTCGATGATTTGCAAATGATTTATTTTCAAGAAGAATCAAAGATAAGTAATTGGAGGCCACAGATTGAGGAATTGCCACCACGATCAATTAAATCCATACCTTCAAGTGTTGAACCACCCAAACCTGATTTGAAGCCATTGCCATCCAATCTCAAATACTCATTTTTGGGAGAAAATGAAACTTTTCTGGTAATACTCTCTTCCAAACTTAATGCACATCAAGAAGGTAAGTTATTACAAACTTTGAAAAAGCACAAAAATGCATTGGGATGGACCATAGTTGATATAAAAGGAATTAGTCATTTGATTTGTACACACAGAATTTATTTGGAGGAAAATGCTAAACCCTCTAGAGAAATGCAATGAAGGCTAAATCCTAATATGAAAGAAGTAGTGAAAAATGAAGTCATTAAGCTTCTAAATAATGACATCATTTATCCTATTTCTGACAGCAAATGGGTAGGTCCTACCCAAGCTGTACGCAAGAAGTCTGAAGTCACTGTGATAACAAATGAGAAAAATGAGATAATTCCCACTAGCATTGTTACTGGTTGGCGCATGTGTATTGACCATAGAAAACTTAATTCAATGACTAGAAAAGATCATTTTTCTTTACCTTTCATGGATCAAATCCTAGAAAAAGTTACAGGTCATGAATTTTATTGTTTCCTAGATGGCTATTCAGGTTACAACTAAATTAAAATAGTATTTGAAGATTAAGAGAAGATTACTTTTAGATGTCTATTTGGTACTTTGCATATCAAAAGATGCCTTTTGGATTATGTAATGCACCAATCATGTTTCAAAGATGCATGCTTAGTATATTTCGTGATATGGTTGAATATTTTCTTGAGATTTTTATGGATGATTTTTTTTTAGGGATTTATTTGATGATTGTTTGACTAACTTAGAAAATGGTTTTGAGCAAGTGTGAAGAGAAGAATCTTATACTGAATTGGAAAAAATGTCACTTTATGGTAACAAATGACAGTGTACTTGGTCACATTGTTTCATCAAAAGGAATTGGGGTTGACAAATCTAAAATTGAGTTAATTACTAACTTGCCAACACCAAAATCTATTAAAGATGTTAGATCATTTTGAGGACATGCTCGTTTTTATAGAAAGTTCATCAAAGATTTTAGTGTAATATCTAAGCCTTTAAGTAACCTTCTAACAAAGGATAATATTTTTAAATGGACTAAATATTGTGAAGAAGCCTTTGTTAAACTTAAAAACTTGCTTGTGCTCTTATCATTCAACCTCTTGATTGGTCATTACCTTTCAAAATAATGTATGACACTAGTGATTATGCCGTAGGTGTTGTTTTGGGACAAAGAAAAGATAAGAAACCTTATGTGATTTACTATGCAAGTAAAACTTTAAATAATACTCAAATGAATTATACCACCACTGAAAAAGAATTACTTGCAGTAGTATTTGCATGTGAAAAATTTAGGTCTTATCTTGTTGGCTCAGCTGTTGTTGTTTTTAGTGATCATGCAGCATTGAAATATCTTCTTTCTAAGAAAGATTCTAAGGCTAGATTGGTGCGGTGGATTTTGTTACTTCAAGAATTTGATATCACAATTAAAGATAAGAAGGGCGCCAAAAAATTTTTCGCAGATCATTTATCAAGATTGACAACAGATTTGAAAACTAACATCACAACAATCGATGACTACTTTCCAGATAAATCTTTACTTTCTGTCTCTACAATGTCTTAGTTTGCTAATATTGTTAATTTTTTGTTTTAAGATAATTGCCAGCTCATTGGAGCACCCAAGATAAAAGAAACTTCTTGAATGAAGTGAAGAACTTTTATTGGGATGACCCTTATTTATTCAAATATTATCCTGATCAAATATTTTGAAGATGCATTCCTGACAATGAGGTAAGTAGTGTCATTAAATTCTGTCATTCTGAGGCTTGTGGGGGCCATTTCTCATCAAGAAAGACAATTGCAAAAATCTTACAAAGTGGATTTTACTAGCCACCATGTTGAAGGACTCGCATGCATTTTACATGTTTTGCAAAAATTATCAAAAGTTACGATCTATTTCAAAACATCACATGATGCCATTAAATTCTATTCTTGTCATTGAAATTTTTAACTATTGGGGTATATAGATTTCATGGGTCTATTTCCTCCATCATGTGGTTTCTTGTACATATTAGTCGCAGTAGATTATGTTTTAAAATGGATAGAGGCAATTCCAAGTTGAAACAATGATCACAAAACAGTGATAAAGTTTTTGAAAGAAAATATTTTGAGTTGATTTGGAGTCCCTCGAGCCATAATAAGTGATGGTGGAACACATTTCTGCAACAAGCCATTTGAGTCTTTAATGAAGAAATATGGAATCACACACAAAGTTGTCACCCCTTATTACCCTCAAACAAGTGGACAAGTAGAGCACTTTAGGCTTATCGAAGTGCTTATGAAACATCATTAGGTATGTCACCTTATAGACTAGTCTATAGAAAATCTTGTCACTTGCCTGTGGAACTTGAACATAAAGCTTATTAGGCTATTTAAGCTTTCAATTCAAATCTTGATGATGTTAGTCAACTGCAAAAATTACAATAAATGAGCTTGAGAAAATAAAAAATGATGCAAAAATTCATAAAGCAAGAATCAAAGAGTTTTATGACAAGAATATTATGAGAAAAACATTCAATGTTGGTCAAAAAGTCTTGCTTTATAATTCTCGAGTGCATTTATTTCTTGAAAAACTAAGATCAAGATGGAGCGGTCATTTTATTGTGAAATATGTGTATCCATATGAGGCCTGTGATATCGAGAATCCAAAGAATGACAATGTTTTTAAGGTAAATGGATATTGTTTGAAAGTTTACTTTGATAATTTTTTAGTTAAAAATAACTCTATTGAATTTGGTGATCTTGTATATAAAGATTATGTTTTTTCCTCACATTGTTTTTGTGTTTCTTTCTAAGTAATGTTTGCTAGTTTCTTTAACCCCGATCAAATGACAGACAATGGTACTCCATGACTTAAGTCGGTTCTTTCAATTTCTCATACTAACTTATATATGTGTGTATATTTATGCAATTCTTTGAATCTCTCTTCTAATTCTCTTTTGATAATGGACACTAATCTTGAAAAATTGAAAAGGTATTTTCCTGCTCCACCTTAGAATGCGATTATAAAAATTTACCATGTTAGATATGCAAGATTGAGGTTGTTAATGAATCATGGAATTCCTAAAGATATTTGCTGGTTTATTAAAGTAAAGGTCTGATTATCAAGTGAGTCCTCTAATTTCTTCATTTCACACATGCCTAAAACAGGTAAAAGCACTTTTGCCAAGAAACATCATGCAAAATGACTGAAAGTCTGTCATTGATGTGCTAAATGAACTTATAATGCATAATGTCATTCTTTAGGAATGATATCTATAAACCATGAAGATAAAATACAATTCATTAAGGAATGGTATCTTGAGGAAACATTGAATGCATTCATTGAAAAGCAAGAGACAATCAATACTCAAATTGCTCAAAACATGACAGATTTTAAAGATACTCTTACAAAATTGACATCTGCTCTAAGTTTTCAAGAGAAAGATAAGTTTCCATCTCAACCACAACAAAATCCCAAGGGGCAATATGATGCAATTACAAGTAGTTTCGGAAGCCAACACATGAATCAAGTCAAATTAGTCACTACTCTTCACAGTGGTAAGGTTATTAAAAAACCCACTTTTGAACCTTGTAAGAAAGATGATGAGTCAATCTCTAAGGATAAGGAAAAGGTTTAATGTAAAATTTGCAAAGAAAAGACTAATTCCTTACCAATGCTTTCATTTCCTCATGCCATCACCAAACAAAAAAAAGTCAATCATAACTCTGAAATATTTGAAACTTTCAAATAGGTAAGAATCAATATACATTTGTTGGATGCTATTAAACAGGTTCCTTTCTATGCTAAATTTTTGAAAGATCTATGCACTATAAAGAAGAAATTGAATGTGAAAAAGAAAGCCTTTTTAGCTGAACAAGTGTCATTCTTTATAACAATAATGCTTTGAAATATAAAGACTTTGGTTGTCCTATAATTTCTTGCTTTATCGAAGAACATAAAATTGAAAAAGCCTTGATCTTGGAGCCAGTGTGAATTTACTTCCATATTCAGTTTTTCAAAGTCTCAATCTAGGTGAGTTAAAACCAACTTCTGTAACTCTTTTACTAGTGGATAGATATGTGAAAGTGCCTAGAAGAATAGTTGAAGATGTTTTAGTACAAGTTGATAAATTCATTTATCTTGTGGATTTTATTATCTTGGACATAGAACCTGTTGAAACATGTAATTCATTTCTTATTATTTTAGGATATTCATTTTTTGCAACTTCTAACGCATTGATTAATTGTAGGAATGCAGTACTGAAGCTATCATCTGGAAATATAACATTGAAGATGAATATTTTTCAACATTTGCAAGCAATCTGGAGATGATAATGAATTACAAGAAGTAAAACATATTGAGGAATTAGTTTATGATCAACTTGAATCTACTTGAAGTAAAAATAAGTTGGATGAATCTGAAGATTTACAAATAATTTATTCTCAGGAAGAAGTAATGAATGAAAAACACCCTAAAAATATTGATGCGAATCTTTTGTCAAAAGTGACAATAGATTCGACATCCAACATCATACCAATTGATGATTACTTTCTTGATGAAACCTGACTTTCTCTTAGTACAATGCCTTGGTATGATAAAAATAACAATTTTCTTGCTTCAGGAGATTTGCCAGCATATTGGAGTACCTAAGATAAAAAAAAAAAATTTAAGCGACGAGCAAAACTTTTATTGGGATGACCCTTACTTATTCAAATATTATCCTGATTAAATATTTTGAAAATGCATTCTCAATAATGAGGTAAGTAGTGTCATTAAATTTTATCATTTTAGACATATGGGGGTCATTTCTTATTAAGAAAGACAACGGTAAAAATCTTATAAAGTGAATTTTATTGGCCCACGATGTTTAAGGACTCACATACATTCTGTAAAGCTTATGAAAATTGTCAAAAATTAGGATTTATTTCAAAACATAAAGAATCTTTAGATAATCTTTTATTGACTTTTGAGACATATCCTAGTGGAGATATGCATTGTGCAATTCATGATTTATAACCCCATTTTTATAAAGAACATGATCAACTTAGTCTTAAAAATCTGACTAAAAAGACCCTGTTTGCCAATTTTTAAGAAAATTGAATGAGAAGCCTATCCCCAACCCATAGAGGATGTTTAAATTGTTCTTGGATATAAAACCAAGGAAAGATATGAACCACAATCACAA
Source organism: Populus ilicifolia (assembly GCA_015708895.1). Classification (NCBI taxonomy): domain Eukaryota; kingdom Viridiplantae; phylum Streptophyta; class Magnoliopsida; order Malpighiales; family Salicaceae; genus Populus; species Populus ilicifolia. Next base: position 153,125 of record SRLM01000632.1, on the reverse strand, counting down.
ATATCTGTATATACACATGTTTTTAAATAAATAAATAAAGAGAGAGAGAATGTGAGTGAGACTTCAACTGACCCCTATATATAGGTGGTATGATTACCTTTTTAATTTCTTATCTATAAAATCCTCTCTTCCTTCCTTTCATTTCTACTCAACCCATACATTCAACAAATATAGAAGTGTGTAGAAATGGTAAGTTTCTCAGGTCATCACATAAAAAATATTAGTGTTTTCGGTAGATCTAGTCTTAGGAAAGAAAATAAGTTTTTAGAATCAGCAAATCATCTTGGTCAGGTGCTAGCTGAGAGAAAGATTCATTTAGTGTATGGGAGAGGTAGTCTTGGGTTAATTGGATCTGTGTTAATAGTTGTATTTTCAAGAGGTAGTCATGTTTTGGGGGTCGTCCCCAAAGCTTTAGCATAAGGGGACATCATTGGAAAAATAATTGGAGAGAAACTACAGGTCGCCACAATGTCTGCTTAAATGAATGCAATGTTTAACCATGCTAATGTCTTCATTGCCTTAGCAAGTGGTCTAGGCACATTGGAAGAGAACTTTCATATTTCCTCTTAAACCCAACTGCACATTCACCATGAATCCACAGGTTTATTAAATGTTAATGGTTCTTATGATAAGTTGTTGTCTTTTCTTGATCATGCTGTGGAACAGGAATTTCTAGCATCTTCTACACAACAAATCATAATCTCTACTGCTACTACTGAACATGATTGACCAACTACATTCTTTCATTCCTGTAATTAATCCCTCCATGAATTGCATAAATTGGTCATCTAAGAAAAGCTGTAAAAAGCTTAGATTGGATTTGAGTCTTCATTTGTGAATTTTGGTGTCGTTTTGTTTTATTATTGTGCTTAGTTATTTGTTATTTTTGTTTGAGTGTGTTCCAAGTTTGTCAATGTTTGTTATTTCAGGTGATGTCTTATATATTCTATCTTTTACTTTAGGACATTGAGGATAATATCTCGTTTTGGTTAGGAGGAGAGTGTAGTAGTTGATAAAAAAAATATTTTCCAATATATAAAGCATGTGCAAAATTGTTGTTAATAGGATGATAGAGTAAATGAGCTCTTTTGTTAAAGTGACTATTGAGACGCATCTTAGTAACCATTCTTAACAAGGTCTATTATAATACCTCTTAAAATATTCAAGTTTATAAACTTGTATTATTATCACTTAATTCTGCTCATATACTCATTTAACATGTATTCTTAAACCTTAATTTTCACACACATTTTAACATATAATTCTGGTTGCACATTGGATTATTACATTATTTATATTCTTTTGTTAAAGGTAACAACTAAAGGAAATGGATAGTATATAATTTGGATAAAAAACAAAAAAAAAGAGAAAGAAAATGATGATAATAAAAATGTAGACAAGTTTGGTTTCGTAACCTCCCTAACCTAAGCAATTAAGTTTGAAGGGGGCAAGTGAGGTTCTAGCCTAGCGGTGGAAGGGGCTTGTCCCCTTCCTCTGCATCAGGGGTTCGAACCTCACCATGCACGCCTGCCACCCCCGCGGTGCCTTACCTGTTCACTGGGCTTGCAGGATGTTTAGTGAGCCGTGTGGATTAGTCGTGGTGCGCGTAAGCTGGCCCGGACATCACACGTAAAAAAAAAAAAAGTTTGAAGGGGTGTTTTAACATCTAATACCCTAAAGTCAATTAACTTGGAAGCTATTAGCCCAATGTTTGTTACATGAGTTGAGGAGAAAAGTTTAAGAAAATTAAACATTGCATTATCTATATATCAGTATTTGTAACCCGAGTTAATAAGCTTCTAGGGGTGTCTCAACACCTAATGCCCTAAGACTAACTAGTTTAGGAGTCATTAACCGAAAACTCATTACATGGGTTAAAGATACATTATGTTTTAAGTTACATGTATATATATCAAAAAAAAAAAACAAAAAAAATCTCAACCCAAGAAAGTTAACCTTAAACATTAGAACAAGAATTTTGTTTTCTTCCAAGTAAAGACCCATAACTATGTGTTGATATATTAAGCACAAAACAAAGGTATATTAGTATATTGTTTAAGAGGTATTAAACAAATATATAAATTTAATGAGTTTGTTTATATATATAGATTAATAGAAATTGAATGATAAATACCTTGCTTTGTAAAATTTACAATTGTTTTTTATTTTAACGCTTTGATTACTAGAGACTAGTAATAAGCTAGTTGAGGGGTGTGATTAGTGCTTAAAAGTGCATTTTTTAAGGTGAAAAGGTTACATTAATGGTGTAAGATTATTTTTCTTTCTTTCATTATATTTAGCTAAGTTTATTATGTCAAGGTGAAAAAATTACACTAATAGTGTAAGAATAAGTATAGTGTAAACTTAATATAGACTTTAATATTTGATACTAACATGTTTTGTATTTGTTATCTTGTTTACTCTTTAATACTTTGCTTGTTAAATGACTAATCTTGATTTATGTTGTATAACACTTGGTATAACAAATGCTTGACACTTTCATAGCCCATACTATATGGTATAATCGACACCTAAGCTATGAAAGGAATTTGATTTATTGTTAACATAAGTTATAATCATGAATGCCTGACGAGATTTATAAGTATTAACATTAATCGAATAAGATGACTAATGTAATCATTGTTTAATTATTACATTAATATTCCATCTCAAAGTTCTCACCTCCTTCTTCTTCTTCTCTCTTTTTTTTCTTTTTCTTTTTTATTATTATTGTTATTGTTGTTGTTGTTTATAATTATTGTTTATAATTTGTACAATTAACCCCCTTGTGGTTCGACCCCGGTCTTGCTAGGTTATTTATTACTTTGATACTCCTGCACTTGGGAGAAGACATCAATCTTTTAGTCTTGTCAGGCATGTGATTAGTACTTAAAAGTGTATTTTTATTAAGGTTTTATATCATCATTTTACACTTGAAATATTAGTAACTCCTTAACTAAAACATGTTTTATAATAATATGTCTAATACCATAAGATATCTTTAATTATGGTAAATGTTTATGTTACATGCAGGCCTATCACATAAATAAAAGGATTGATTGATGAGTTAAAGTACTGAAATTAAAAGGTAAAGAGAGGGTGAAGCTTAGAAAAGAGATGTTGGTTTAGTCCAAACTGGAACACTACTCGGTAATTCGATCATAATTAGAGCGTAGAACTTGGATTTAGATCTGCTTTATATCAATGTGAAGCTAATACATAGGACTAAAACTTTAATAGAAAGGCAAGACTCAATTTTGTTGTTTGGAAGTCCAAATCTTAGCAACAACATAGATGTTTGAATTTGTCCTGTAGGCTAAACACTTTTTAGTGTTAAACCTATATCTCTAGTTCTAGAAATCTAAATAACGTTAATTTTTTTTACTTGGCAAGCTTAGATAATTTTCTAAAACTTTTGTAAGTGACGTTGGTTCAAATTTGACATGACCAAAAGATTAATGTCTTCTCCCATGTGCAGGATTATCGAAGTAATAAATAACCCGGCAAGACCGGGGTCGAACCACAGAAAAGTTAATTGTATAAAATATAAATAACAATAATATAATAGCAACAATAATAATAATAGTAATAATATTAATACTACTACTAATAATAGTAATAGTAGTAGTAATAATAATACTACTAATACTAGTAATAGTAATAATAAATAAGAAGAAGAAGTTGATGAGAACTTTGAGATGGAAGATTGATGCAAGGATTAAAAAATAATAATAACAAATGTCAAGGTTAGAGGATCCACTATGGAGCCCAAACTTAAAAAGGTCGTTTTCAAGTTTAAATTGTAGCAACAACAAAGAAGTCCGAATTTGTCCTCCAACCCAAGCACTGTTTAGTGTTTGACCCATATCTGGAGTTATAGAAGTCCAAATGACCGTAAAATTTTACCTTAGAAAGCTGAGATAATTTCCTACAACTTTTATGTTTTAAATGGCTCCAATCATGACATTATTAATGACGTTTTGGGCAGACAAAAGAAGATAAGGATTGTCATCAAGTCAAGAGTTGGTCACCCACTCATCAATTAGTCATCAAATCAATAGTATCTAATTTTAGCCTATAAAAGGAGACATTTGTCATGCATTTAGGCATCTTGGTTTCCAGATCAAGATCATGCTCTTGCTTTCTCTCTTTGTATTTTTTATAATGTTTATGCTTTGCTTTCATTAATATCAAGTTTATGTCTTTCATTTACTTAGTTAACTTTTTTTTTATGTTCTTATTTTCTTTATTCATTTTTTTTATTATGTTTAGCTAAGTTTATTATGTCAAGGTGAAAAGGTTAGACTAATGGTGTAAGAATAAGTAAAATGTAAACATAATATGGACTTCAATGTTTGATAGTAACATGTTTTATATTTGTTATCTTGTTCACTTTTTAATACTTTACTTGTTAAATGACTAATCTAGATTTATGTTGTATAACACTTGGCACAACAAATCCTTGACACTTTTATAGCTCATACTATATAGTATAATTGACACCTGAGCTATAAAAGGAACACTTGATTTGTTGTTAACATAAGTTCTAATCATGAATGCCTGATGAGATTTACAAGTATTAACATTAATCGAATAAGATAACTAATGAATCATGTTAACAATTTGTAATCTAACTAGAACCTCCTTTGTGTGTGGTTTCCAATTGACTAATAAAAGTTTATACTATACTTGTTTGACATACCATTAATAGAACCTCTAACCTTGACATTTGTTATTATCATTGTATAATCTTTACATTAATATTTCATCTCAAAGTTCTCATCAACTTTTCCTTCTTCTTTTTTCCTCTATTATTATTATTAATACTACTACTACTACTATTACTATTACTATTGTTGTTGTTGTTGTTGTTGTTTATAATTTATACAATTAATCTCCTTGTGGTTTGATTCTAGTCTTGCCAAGTTATTTATTATTTCGACACTCTTGTACTTAGGAAAAGACATCAATCTAGAAGTCATATTATCAGACTCCTATCAAATATGATTTCTTGGCTTTTCATGAATTGTATCTTTTTCATTATGAGTTACCTGATCACATGATCAAGAGTTTGGTATGAAAATGCATTCCTAAAAAGAAGTAAAAAAAAGATACAATTCACCTCTACACATTAAAGAAAAAAAGGAAGAAGATGTATGAGAAGATGTTTGCTTTCCTTTTACAACCAAAACAAAGAAAAAAAGGATAAATTAACAATGTAAGAACATCCTAATAATTACCAATATAACAAGGCTTCTTCTTGTGCAATAGTGTAGCTACTCTCCTTAGCGTCTCCAAAGGTGTTGCCAGCGGAATACAGATAGTTAGCTTAGCTACTCAACTTGTGAATAACTAGACTAGATAGGTTAAAAGAATCAAAGTAAGAGAAACATCAATGCAAATAGGTTTTGTTTCAGCAAAATGATGAAATAAAATAAATCAAATATTTTGAAAGAAAATGAATCAAATATTTTAAATGAAATGTTGGCTTTTATCTAATTACAATCAAGTGACAAGTGACAAAGAGACAGAACCCTAAAGCATCATCATATAGGAACCTTGAGGTTCAACTTAAGGAATGAAGTTACCTTGTTTAAAAGAGAAACATGAATATCAAGAATATAAGAACTACACACAAGAAGTTTTAAATGAGTCCCCAACTCTGCACACTCAAATTTTCTATGATGTTAATATGTGATAGAGAATACAAGTTACTGAAGATTCAACACTAAAGCAAAGTGAGCATATCATGAAATTTAAAAAAGAAGAAGAGTATATCTTGTTTAAGATGGCATAGTTTTCCCAACCTCCTAAACCCCTAATAAATGTCAAAGAACAATCACTACTAAAAATTCACCTAAAACAAATGAAATTATTGATGAAATAATTCTATCGGTAAATTACGGTGAATATTACTAAAGACCACTATTCCATCTTTAATTCAATCAGTGCATACTGATAAAATTAGTATGTCGGTACATATCAAGTGAATTATAGATTGAATATATAAAATATGGGAAAAAAATAGTTTGATGATGTAAAAGTTTTTGCAAGTGATTTTACCAATGGATTGACTGAAATATTCTAACCGAGATCTCCATACAGTGACATGACCAATTCACCATCAACTTATCAACGAAATCACCGACATAATGAGTTCATTAGTGATTCCATCAATAAAAGTTAATATATAACCACTTTGCCGACCTTCTGCTCCCTTATTTCTCCTTCTTCTTCTCCATCCCAACTCTCCCCTCCCAAATTGCAAACAAAAACCCAAAAAAAAAAATCCTTCTCTTCTCATCACAAGTCATATTTCTTTAAGTTTTATGGTTGCAATATTCGTATTCTTATTTATTGTGGATTTTAATTTTAATATTTAAATGTTAATTTTATTGTTGTTTTTAGTATATGTATTTTGTTAATATATGTACATGTTTTATTGTTATTTCTCAAACAAACTTATAATATGAATATATAATTTTATACTTATTATGGTTTATTTTAGATTTTATAAAATTGTATTTGTTTGTAAATTGTTAAAACTTTGTTGAATTACTAAATAACATGTGTTGTGGTGGAATAATTAATAGCTTATTTAATGGGTCCGTTTTAATTTTTATCAATGCTATTACGGAGTTGTAATTTCTATAAATTTATATGTATAAATTTGTATGGATGTTGATAAATTTATATTGTAATGGGGTTCAAGGTTTTTGACACAACCAAAAGATTTATGTCTTCTCTCAAATGTAGGAGTGTTGAAGTAATAAATAACTCGACAAGACCGGGGTCGAACCATAGAGAGGTTAAATATATAATAATAATAATAATAATAATAATAATAATAATAATAGGTTAAAGAGGACTTTAATATGTAAGATTAATATGAGGATTAAACAATGATAAAAACAAATATCAATGTTAGAGGATCCATTAACGGTATTAAAAATAAATGTAATATAAACTCTTTTTATTACTCAATTGGAAACCACACACAAAAAAGGTTCTAATTGGATAATTTGTCATTAATAGCTCATTATAAATTGTTAACATGATCATATTAATTATCTTATATAAGTAACACCAAACTTTTAAACATTGTTAGAAATTCATGATGCTAACTTATGTTAACAACAAATAAAGTTTCTTTCATAGTACATGTGTAGATTATACCATACAGTTGGCTATGAAAGTGCCAAACATTTTTTATACCACGTGTTATATAACACAAATCTAACATATATTTATGTTAGGATCTCGAATAAAGGGAATCACCATGTATTGGATAACATACATTTAGTGTATGTTAGGATCATATATAATAGGATTATCATGTATTGGCTAATATGTATTTACTGTATGTTAGGATCCCAAACAAAGGGATCATGTTGCATCAACTTTTACAGGTTGATGATGATGATACTAGTGAAATTAATATTGGTAATGTGTTAAGCAAAAATAATCATGATTGATCTTATAAAATATAGAATGGAGGTTGATAATAGGAGGGGAAACAATTTATAGTAGAACAAGAAAGATATTCTAATGAAAACTAGAAGAGAGAAGAGAACAAAAATATAAATGCATGTTGCCATTTTAAATTGTTAGATATTTGTGTTTTTATATTTATTGTGGTATTTATATTTTAATAATATGTATTTTGTTTCACAACCATCGCATGCACTACAAGAGTAGATCCTAACTTAATTCACTTCTTGTAATCTAGGTTCTAAGAAGTATACCCTTATATTTTATAAACATGAAAATAATTGTATAATTAATGTTTAAACTTGATTAAATGAACTTGTAATCTATAGTTCATATAATCATGTTTCATGCATGCGTATTTATATTTTTATCCATCCATAATGGTTTTTGTTATATATTGTATATCATAAATATGATGGTTGATATGTGTTGCTACCTAATTTTTGACCCATGTTTTTGATAAATTTTCATAAAAAATTAAAAATAGCAAAAAACAACGAAAACCCTAAAAAAATACATTTTGATATATTTGCATCATTTTTAGCATTTTCAACATCATTTTAGAAGAATTTAAATTTTCAAAGGTATTTTGAACAGGTTCATCTTTTAATGTGTTAATTTTATAATTACTGATTTTTCTTATTGAGTCGATATTGATATTGCTTGTTTTCAAAAAAATTCAAAAATCAAAATTTACAAGGGACGAAATATGAAAAAGGAAAAGTTAAGGGACTAATTTGTTTTTTGATTGCTTGGGGACCAATCAATTAAAAATAACAAATTTTATTATTCATAAGGGGGAATAGGAGAGAAGAAAGTTTTGAGGGAGAGGCATAGAGGGGAGAAAAATTCATCCATGGGGGGAGAAAAAAATTGAGATAATTGAGGGGCACCACATGATTGTGCATCAAAAGTATCATTAAGTCTCTTATTTTACATATGTATTTATTGTTTTTATTTGGTCTTTTAATAATAATTGATGTGTTTTTTAGTAATGAAGTTTGTTTTAATGTTTCGATAGGTTTTTGGAGCTTAAATGAATTAATTCAAGAAATTCAACATCGGAATTGAGAACAAAGAATTGAAGAGACATTTAGTTGAAGATTGAAGCAAATCTTGGTTGAAATAAATGCTCCAAATTTGTCCCAAAAATCAATTCTATTTCAATTCTAGAAAAGAATATCATATGATTTATTTGAAGCCCAAACTTGCCTTATGTTGTGTGCAAACTTCAACCATTAAACACTCAAGGTTTCAATGTCAATCTTAGCCCAAATAATAAGTACATTTGTATACTTATTTGATGTTCAAATCCAGCCCAAAATCAGCCCCAAATCAGCCCTAAATCAACCCCAAATCAACCTTCAAATCAGCCCAAACACAATCCATGATCTTACATGTCCACACAACAACAATTGATTTATTTTGGGTAATTCATTGATCCAAGAAGGCAAGCACATGGATGGAAAGCTGGAGGGGATATTTTTACATTATTTTGGGTCAAAAAGAAGAAGGAGACAACTCATAAATGAGGAAGAAAAACGTGCACCAAAGTGGTTGCAAAGCTGTCCAGATTTGATGTTTCAGAACACCTTTCGGTGTTTTGTCCATAACTTTTGACTCAGATGTCCAAATGAGCTGTTCTTTAATGATCTGGAAAGGTGACAGAATTTCCTATAAATATGTCTCTAATAGACATCTCGAGAGGAGGCTTGGAAAAGGGTCAAATTGCTGTCCAAAGTTAGAGTCAGATTTGTGTCCGAGTTTTTTCTGAAATTGTGTTGTGTTCTTCTTCATAGATTTCGGTTCTTTAGTTTGTAAAACTTATTATTTCAGTTTGATTCAAGTTATTTCATGTTTGTTGAAGTGTTCTTATATAAAATCATGATTGGCTAATCTCTTTCTTGGATCCAAATCAAGGATGATGGTGATTGAGGTGAGTTCTTTAGGATATGAATGAATCTTAATGTTTATCTTCTTATTTTCTTCATGAATGATTTATTATTGCAAAGAAATTTTAGAAATCATTTAGGTAATGTTATAATCTTGAATTTTTATGCACAAACTTTAGTTTTGGTATAGAGATTGCTTGATTCAATGTCTTACTTAATATGAAAGTACTTGTTCATTCTTAAGCAATAATCAATTTTCATTTTTCTAAACTTCATTGTAATATCTTCCGATCTAATATCACCATCGTTGATATTAGGTTGAGTTATCTTATATATGTTGAAGAAATCACCAATACATCACCATTAAAATTGATTTGGACCAAGTCTTACTTTTTCTTGTCTTCTAAAATCTATTTACACCTTTTCATCTTTGAAAACAAATCCATCAATTATTTTCAACCAAGTTATTGTTAATTTAATTTCTCTTGGGTTTTTTTTTTGTTACCTAGCTTAATTTCCAGATCTAGCTCTCTGTGGATATGACCTCGATCTTACCGAGTTAATTGCTACATCGCACACTCGTGCACTTGCGAGTTAAAATAAGCCGATCATAAAAAGCGGTCAAGCAATTTTGGCGCCGTTGCCGGGGAGCTAGCAAGCAAAGGTAACACATTTAGATTTAATTATTGGAAAAAAGAAAAAATATATATATAAAAAAAATTAATTGGCTGGTTTTACCGCCTAAAAAAAAAATAAAAAAAAAAATCAAATGGCTGGTTTTACCGCCCAAAAAAAAAATTGACCTTAACTTTTCAGATATTGGACTGTTGGATTACTAATTGTTTTTTTTTTTTTTTTGTTCAACCATCTTTCTTTTAATGTTATATTTATTGTTTATATTGGAAGGCTGGTTTTACCGCCTCTTGTTTATTTTATTTGTTTTTTTTGTTTTTATTGTGATTATTTTTCTTATATTTATTATTTGAAGTACTTGGCCGGTATTACCGCCTTTTTATTCATGCTTGTTATAATTATCTTTTAATGTTTATTGTTGTTATTTTTCTTATATTGTCTAAAGTGTTTGGCCGGTATTACCGCCTTTTTATTCATGCTTGTTGTAATTATCTTTTAATGTTTATTGTTGTTATTTTTTTTATATTTATTGTCTAAAGTGCTTGGCCGGTATTACCGCCTTTTGTTTATTTCAGTTTATTTTGTTATTTTGTTATGATTATTTTTCTTATATTTATTGTTTGAAGTGCTTGGCCGGTATCACCGCCTTTTTATTCCAGCTTCTTATAATTATCTTTTAATGTTTATTGTTGTTAATAGTGCTTATTAGTTGGAGAGTGAATTTCTTAATTTGTTGTATTTTTATTTTTGAGCTATTACTTTTATTTGTAATTTTTTTTCCTTTCCTTTCCTTTCATTTTCATATAATTGTTATATTATTATTATTATTTTATCATGGCTAATGTTGAAGATGTAGAGGGTGAAGGGAGTGTTCAAGGTAATGGACCTCCACAATTCAATGATCAACCTAATTTTCGAACTCTTAGAGAGTATCTTCACCCGGCTAGACAAAGTACACCTTCGTGTATTATCTTACCTCTTAACCAACAAGCTTTCAATTTGAAACCAGGTATGATCCAACTTCTTCCCACATATCATGGTATGGATTCTGAAAATCCATATATACACATTAAGGATTTTGAAGAGGTATGTAATACTTTTATTGATAGAACATGCACTGAAGAAACTATTCGGCTGAAATTATTCCCATTCTCTCTAAAGGATAAAGCCAAGCTTTGGCTAAACTCCCTACGTCCTAGGTCTATAGGTACATGGAGAGAAATGCAAGCTGAATTTTTGAAAAAATACTTCCCCACTCATAGGACAGCAGCCTTACAACGTCAAATGATGAATTTTTCTTGTAGTCCAAATGAGTCATTTCACCAAGCTTGGGAAAGGTTCAAAGACTTGTTAAATGCATGCCCTCACCATGGTTTTGAGATGTGGAGGTTAGTGAGTTTCTTCTATGACTCTCTCACCGTAGATTTTAAAAAGCTAGTGTCAACCATGTGTAATGGTGAGTTTTATGACAAAGAACCAAGTGAGGCCTTTGATTTTTTTGATCAATTGGCTGAAAACACAAAGCAATGGGAGACTTCTCTCCCAGTTCATGTTGAGTCTAGAAACACCATTTCTCATTCAAGTGGGAAGTTTCAATTGAAAGAGACTGATGACCTCAATGCTAGATTAGCCTCATTGGCTAGGAAAGTAGAGTCTCTTGAGATTAAAAAAGTGCATGTCATGAGTGAACAACAAGAGGAAAGTTGTGTTGTTTGTGAGAGTAAAGGGCATAGGACAACTGAGTGTCCTACCATTCCAGCCTTCAAGGAAGTGCTATATGGCCAAACTTCTGATTCAAGTAATGTTAGAAAGCCATTTCCAAACCAAGTAGGCAATCCCTACTCTGAGACCTATAATCCTGGATGGAGGAACCACCCAAATTTTGGATGGAGAAATGAGGGCTCTTCAGTACCTCAAACATTTCAACCTCCACCCCAACCATTTCATGCTCCCACACATAACACATACCAACCACCTCATAAGAGATCCTTAGAGGATACTCTTCAACAATTCATGCAAACGCAAGGAGGAATCAACAACCAAGCTTACAAATTCCAAGACCAGACCAATAGGACCTTAGATGACATTCGAAGTCAACTAACTAAGTTGACTCAATCACTAAGCATTCAAGAGAAGGGAAAAATCCCAGCTCAACCAATGCCCAATCCTAGAGGTCAGGTACACATGAGTGAATCCTCACCAAGTGAACCTTCAAACCATGAACAAGTCCAAGCCATCACTACCCTTAGAAGTGGAAAGATTGTTGACAAAGGTATAGGTTTCAGGATTCCTAAAGGTATTGTGGAGGAGAAATCTAAGGAAAGTGAAGAGGGAATCAAAACACAAATGACAAATGAGAGTTTAAGTGACAAAGAAGGTGAGATAAATGAGAAAGAGATGAGTGAGAAAGTAGATGATTCAAGAAAAATTGGAGTCAAAGTGAGTGATTTAGAATTTGTTCCTAGAGCACCATTTCCACAAAGGTTAGGGAAACCTAAACAAGATCTTATGAACTCAGAAATCTATGAATTGTTCAAACAAGTGAAAGTCAATATTCCACTCCTTGATGCAATTAAACAAGTTCCATCTTATGCCAAGTTTCTTAAGGATTTATGCACAGTCAAAAGGAGATTGAATGTGAAAGAAAGAGCTTTTCTGACTGAACATGCTAGTGCCATCATCCAGTTTAAGACCCCTCCCAAATACAAAGATCCTGGTTGTCCTACCATTTCATGCATTATTGGAAGTCATAAGATAGATCAAGCTTTGTTGGATTTAGGAGCAAGTGTGAATTTAATACCCTACACTGTTTACGAACAATTAGGTTTAGGAGAAATCAAGCCTACTCGAATCACTCTTCAATTAGCTGATAGGTCAATCAAGATTCCCAGGGGTATCGTTGAGGATGTGTTGGTCCAAGTAGATAAATTCTACTTTCCTGTTGATTTTGTAGTGTTACACACCGCACCAATTCAAGGTTCTAATGCTCCCATCCCAGTCATTTTAGGGAGACCTTTCCTAGCTACATCCAATGCCTTAATTAACTGTAGGAATGGGGTGATGAAATTGTCTTTTGGGAATATGACTGTGGAGATGAACATATTCAATGTCTCCAAACAAATTGGGGAACATGAGGACATTAGAGAGGTAGATTTGATCCAAACAGTTTGTCAAGAACACTTTGAGAGAGTGTGGATCAAGGATCCATTGGAGAGAACTTTAGTTCATGATGAAAGATTTTGTTCTGTGGAATGTGTTGATGAGGAAGTAAGAGAACTCGAGACTTATCTAGATCCAATGCCTATTATGTCAATAGGTCAATGGAGCCCATCATTTGAGCCTTTGATTTCACCTCAAGTGAAAGTTGAGGCATCTCTTGTCCAGCCTTATAAACCAGAAAGGAAGCCTTTACCGAGCGATCTTAAGTATGCATTTCTAGGGGAAGATGAATCATATCCTATTGTGATCTCATCAAAACTTAGCATAGAGCAAGAACAAAAACTTTTGAGAGTGGTGAGAAAACACAAGAAAGCAATTGGGTACAAAATTACTGACTTGAAAGGAATTAGCCCTCTTTTATGTACACATAGAATCTATCTTGAAGAAGAGGCTAAATCTGTGAGGCAAATGCAAAGACGATTGAACCCAAACATGAAGGAAGTAGTGAGAGGTGAAGTGCTTAAACTACTTGATGCAGGTATCATTTACCCTATTGCAAACTCAAAATGGGTTAGTCCAACCCAAGTTGTCCCTAAAAAATCTGGAGTCACGGTAGTGAAGAATGAAAATAATGAGCTGGTACCAACTAGAATCCAAACTGGATGGCGTATGTGCATTGATTATCGTAAATTGAACATGGTGACTAGGAAGGACCATTTTCCGCTTCCATTTTTAGACCAAGTGCTTGAAAGAGTAGCTGGAAGAGCTTTCTATTGTTTTCTTGATGGATACTCAGGTTACAACCAAATTGAGATTTCTTTAGAAGACCAAGAAAAAACCACTTTCACTTGTCCTTTTGGTACCTATGCTTATAGAAGAATGCCTTTTGGTTTGTGTAATGCACCAACCACTTTTAAAAGGTGTATGATGAGTATCTTTAGTCACATGGTGGAAAATTTTTTAGAAGTTTTCATGGATGATTTTTCAGTTTATGGGGATTCTTATGAGTTGTGTCTAATGCATTTAGAAAAAGTTCTTGAGAGATATGAAGAGAGCAATCTTTACTCAATTGGGAGAAGTGTCATTTTATGGTGACACATGGCATTATCTTAGGTCACATTGTCTCTTCAAAAGGAATAGAGGTAGATAAGTCAAAAGTTGAAATCATTCAAAAATTACCTACCCCTAGGACTATGAAAGATGTGAGATCCTTTTTAGGACATGCTGGTTTTTATCGAAGATTCATTCATTCTTTTAGTACCATTGCCAAACCATTGTGTAACTTGTTGTCACAAGATGTCCAATTTGATTGGACATCAAAATGTCAAGAAGCTTTTGGAAAGCTTAAAGGGTTGTTGACAACTGCACCAATCATGCAAGCTCCTGATTGGTCTTTACCATTTGAACTGATGTGTGACGCTAGTGATTTTGCGGTTGGGGCTGTTTTAGGGCAAAGAAAAGACAAGAAACCTCATGTCATATATTATGCTAGCAAGACTTTGAATGATGCTCAATTGAATTACAGTACAACTAAAAAAGAACTCTTAGCTGTGGTCTTTGCATTAGACAAATTTAGGTCTTATTTGGTTGGATCTCTTGTTATTGTTTTCA
>SRLM01000632.1:92896-136269 GCA_015708895.1 Populus ilicifolia | reverse complement strand
AAAAAAAAACAAAGAAAGAAAGAAAAAAGCAAAAAGAAAAAAAAATATAGATATTTCTCTAGTTTGCTACCGTGTTTGTGTTAGTGAGAAGGGAAGATTACAAGTTGAGTTTTCGTATGAATCAATTATGTTGGTTGCACGATACAAATGATTGAATTTGGAAATTTTGTATGGATGTTTGATTTAGAGAATATGAGTATGCTTATTTTTCTTTATTTGCTATTGTGTACACTGAGTTAAAGATACCAATGTTTGCATGATAGGTCCTTCAAGTGTGATGAATCGAGCTTAATTATGATTGTTATTATTATTATTATTATTATTCAAAGGTTTTATGTTTTGTTTTGCTTGAGGACTAGCAAAATCTAAGTTGGGGGGTGTGATTGTGCATCAAAAGTATCATTAAGTCTCTTATTTTACATATGTATTTATTGTTTTTATTTGGTCTTTTAATAATAATTGATGTGTTTTTTAGTAATGAAGTTTGTTTTGATGTTTCGATAGGTTTTTGGAGCTTAAATGAATTAATTCAAGAAATTCAACATCGGAATTGAGAACAAAGAATTGAAGAGACATTTAGTTGAAGATTGAAGCAAATCTTGGTTGAAATAAGTGCTCCAAATTTGTCCCAAAAATCAATTCTATTCCAATTCTAGAAAAGAATATCATATGATCTATTTCAAGCCCAAACTTGCCTTATGTTGTGTGCAAACTTCAACCATTAAACACTCAAGGTTTCAATGTCAATCTTAGCCCAAATAATAAGTACATTTGTATACTTATTTGATGTTCAAATTCAGCCCAAAATCAGCCCCAAATCAGCCCTAAATCAACCCCAAATCAACCTTCAAATCAGCCCAAACACAATCCATGATCTTACATGTCCACACAACAACAATTGATTTATTTTGGGTAATTCATTGATCCAAGAAGGCAAGCACATGGATGGAAAGCTGGAGGGGATATTTTTACATTATTTTGGGTCAAAAAGAAGAAGGAGACAACTCATAAATGAGGAAGAAAAACGTGCACCAAAGTGGTTGCAAAGCTGTCCTGATTTGATTTTTCAGAACACCTTTCGGTGTTTTACCCATAACTTTTGACTCAGGTGTCCAAATGAGCTGTTCTTTAATGATCTGGAAAGGTGACAGAATTTCCTATAAATATGTCTCTAATAGACATCTCGAAAAAAAGCTTCTAAGAGGGTCGAATTGCTGTCCAAAGTTAGAGTCAGATTTGTGTCCGAATTTTTACTGAAATTGTGTTGTGTTCTTCTTTATAGATTTCGGTTCTTTAGCTTGTAAAACTTATTATTTCAGTTTGATTCAAGTTATTTCATGTTTATTGAAGTGTTCTTATATATAATCATGGTTGGCTAATCTCTTTCTTGGATCCAAATCAAGGATGATGGTGGTTGAGGTGAGTTCTTTAAGATATGAATGAATCTTAATGTTTATCTTTTCATTTTCTTCATGAATGATTTATCATTGCAAAGAAACTTTAGAAACCATTTAGGTAATGTTATAATCTTGAATTTTTATGCACAAACTTTAGTTTTGGTATAGAGATTGCTTGATTCAATGTCTTACTTAATATGAAAGTACATGTTCATTCTTAAGCAATAATTAATCTTCATCCTTTTAAACTTCATTGTAATATCTTCCGATCTAATATCACCATCGTTGATATTAGGTTGAGTTATCTTATATATCTTGAAGGAATCACCAATACATCACCATTAAAATTGATTTGGACCAAGACTTACTTTTTCTTGTCATTTAAAATCTATTTACACTTTTTCATCTTTGAAAACAAATCCATCAATTATTCCCAACCAAGTTATTGTTAATTTAATTTCTCTTGAGTTGTTTTTTTTGTTACCTAGCTTAATTTCCAGATCTAGCTCTCTGTGGATATGACCTCGATCTTACCGAGTTAATTGCTACATCGCACACTCGTGCACTTGCGAGTTAAAACAAGCCGATCATAAAAAGCGGTCAAGCACCACAAAAAAGGAAAAAACCCTAAACCAAAAGATTTTTTCCTTCTTCTCCAAGGCCACCACCCCTTTTGCCTGAAAAAAACAGATAATTGAGGGGCACCACAAAAAAGGAAAAAACCCTAAACCAAAAGATTTTTTCTTTCTTCTCCAAGGCCACCACCCCTTTTGCTTGAAAAAAACTAGAGATACCATCCCTAGTCTCTCCATTAGCCCTCCCCCTCTAGCTATTAGATTTAAGTCTTCATTTATAAATCTTTATGTCCTTTTCTTTTATTATTATGTTTTGTTTTTTCTTATATTTGTTTAAGTGTGTTTTAGATTTGTTAGTGTTTGTTATTTCAGGTGCTCTATCTTTCTACTTTAGGACATTGAGGACAATGTCTTATTTTAGTTGGAGGGAGACAGTAGTAGCTTTGAAAATTCAAAAAAAATAAAATAAAAATTAACTAACTATGTTTTCTATTTCATAAAGCATGTGCAAGATTGTTATTATTAGGATAGCAAAGTAAATGAGCTCTTTTGTTAAAGTAAATCTTGAGACGCATCTTAGTAACCATTCTTCATAAGGTCTATTATAATACTTTTTGAAATATTTAGGTTTACAAACTCTGACATTATTATTACTTAATTTTTCTCATATACTCATTTATCATATATTCTTAAACCTTAATTTTCATACACACACTTTAACATATGATTATGGATTGCACATTTGATTATTACATTATTTATGTTCTTTTGTTAAAGGTAACAACTAAGGGAAAGGGATAGTATATAATTTTTTAAAAAAGAAAAAAAATAATGATAATAAAAAAATAGATAAGTTTGGTTTTGTAGCCTCCTTAACCTAAACAATTAAGCCCAAAAGGGTGTTTTAACACTTAGTACCCTAAAGTCAACTGACTTGGAAGTTATTGGCCCATCACTTGTTACATGGGTTGAGGAGAAAAGTGACACGACTAGAAGATTAATGTCTTCTCCCAAGTGCAAGAGTGTCGAAGTAATAAATAACCCGACAAGATCGGGGTCAAATCATAGGGAGGTTAATTGTACAAATTATAAATAATAATAATACAACAACAACAATAATAACAACAACAATACTAGTAATAACAATAATAATAATATTAATAGTAGTAGTAGTAGTAGTACTACTACTAATAACAATAACAATAACAATAACAACAACAATAACAATAACAATAACAACAACAATAACAATAACAATAACAATAACAATAACAATAATAAAGAAAAAAAACAGAGAAGAAGAAAAAGATGATGATGATGATGAGAACTTTGAGATGAAATATTAATGTAATGATTAAACAATAATAATATCAAATGTCAAGGTTAGAGGTTCCATTAATGGTATGTCAAACAAGTATAGTATAAACTCTTATTACTCAATTGGAAACCACACACAAAGGAGGTTTCAATCCAATTATAGATTGTTAACATGATTACATTAGTCATCTTATTCAATTAATACTAATATTTGTAAATCTTGTCTAGCATTCATGATTATAACTTATATTAACAAGAAATCAAGTTCCTTTCATAGCTTAGACATTGGTTATACCATACAGTATGGGCTATGAAAGTGCCAAGCATTTGTTGTACCAAGTGTTATACAACATAAATTAAAATTAGTCATTTAACAAGCAAAGTATTAAAGAGTGAACAAGATAACAAATACAAAACATATTAGTATCAAACATTAAAGTCCATATTAAGTTTACACTATATTTATTTTTACACCATTAGTGTAATCTTTTCACATTGACATAATAAACTTAGCTAAACATAATAAAAAAATAAATAAACAAACAAAATAAGAACATAAATAAGATAAGAGTTAACTAACTAAAGGAAAGGAAATAAAAGGCATAAACTTGATATTAATGAAAGCAAACCATAAGCAATACAAAAAATACAAAGAGAGAAAGCAAGAGCATGATCTTTATCTAGAAATCAAGATGCCTAAATGTATGACAAATGTCTCCTTTTATAGGCCCAAATTGGAAACTATTGATTTGATGACTAATTGTTGAGTAGGTGGTCAACTATTGACTTGGTGACAATCCTTATCTTCTCTTATCTGCCCAAAACATCATTGATAACATTAAAATTAGAGCCACTTAAAAACATGAAAGTTGTAGGAAATTGTCTCGCATTTCTTATGTAAAAAATTTAGATTATTTCAATTTCTAGAATTTTAGATATGGATAAAATATTGAACAGTGCTCAGGTTGAAGGACAGATTCTGACTTCTTTTTTGTTTCTCCAATTTGAACTTAAAAATGGCCTTTTTAGATCTTAGGCTCCATATTAAAGTTGTAGGCCTATGTCTTACCTTTCCATTCATATAAAGTAGACCTAAATCTGAGATCTACAGCTCTAGATATGATCTAATTACTAAACAGTGTTCTGGTTTAGACTACATCGACATCTCTTTTCTGAGTTTGGCCATCTCTTTGTCCTTTCAATTTCAGTTCTTAAATTCATCAATCAATCCTTTCATTTATGTGATAGGCCTGCATTTAAAATGAACATTTACCATAAATTAAAGGTATCGTATATTATTAGATATATTATTATAAAGCATGCTTTAGTTAAGGAGTTATTGATACTTCAAGTGCAAAATGATAATATAAAACCTTGATAAAAATACACTTTTAAGTATTAATCACCCCACCAACTAGTTTATTACTAGTCCCTAGTAATCAAAGCGTTAAAATAAAAAAAAATACTTTGCAAATTCCACAAAGCAAGGTAGTCATCATTTAACTTCCATTAATCTATCCAGATAAACAAACTCTCATTAAATTTATATACCTGCTCAATACCTCTTAACAAGATATTCATAAACCTTTTTTTTGTGCTCAATGTATCAACACATAATTATGGGGCTTTTCTTGGAAAAAAACAAAATTTTTGTTCTAATGTTTAAGGTTAACTTCCTTAGATTGAGATTATTATTTTTGTCTCCTTTTTTTTAATATATATACATATAATTTAAAACACCATGCATCTTTAACCCATGTAACGAGCTTTTAGTTAATGAATATTAGAAATATGAAATCACACACAAAGTTGCCACCCCTTATCACCCTCAAACAAGTGGACAAGTAGAGCTTGCTAATAGGAACATGAAACATATTTTAGAGAAAACAATGAACCCTCATAGGAAAAACTGGTCTGTAAGATTTACTGATGCACTTTGGGCTTATCAAACTGCTTATAAAACATCATTAGGTATGTCACCTTATAGACTAGTTTATGGAAAAACTTGTCACTTGCATGTGGATTTTGAACATAAAGCTTATTGGGCTATTAAAGCTTTCAATTCAAATCTGGATGATGCTAGTCAAATATAAAAATTACAAATAAATGAGCTTGAGGAAATAAGAAATGATGCATATGAAAATTCAAGAATTCATAAAGCAAGAATCAAAGAGTTTCATGACAAGAATATACTGAAAAAAAAATTCAATGTTGGTCAAAATGTCTTGCTTTATAATTCTTGACTGCATTTATTTCCTGGAAAATTAAAATCAAGATGGAGCGGTCCTTTTATTGTGAAACATGTGTATCCATATGGGGCTTACGACATCGAGAATCCAAAGAATGACAATGTTTTCAAGGTAAATGGACATCGTCTGAAAGTTTACTTTGATAATTTTTCAGTTGAACATGACTCTATTGAATGAGGTGATCTTGTATATAAAGATTGATTATTTTATTCTCATATTATTTTTGTGTTTCTTTTTGAGTGATTTTTGCTAGTTTCTCTTACCCTAGTCAAATGGCGGATAATGGTACTCCATAACTTAAGTTGGTTCTTTCAGTTTTCCACAATAACTGATATTTGTGTATGTATTTGTGCAATTATTTGAATCTCTCTTCCAATTGTCATTTGAAAATAGACACTAATCTTGAAAAATTGAAAAAGTATTTTCCTGCACTGCCTCAGAATGCAATTACAAAAATTTACCATGCTAGATGTCTAAGATTGAAATTATTAATGAGTCATGGAATTCCTGAAGATATTCGCTGCTTGATTGAAGCAAATGTATGATTATTAGGTGAGTCCTCTAACTCCTTCATTTCACACATGTTTGGAATAAGTAAAAGCACTTTTGTAAAGAAATGTCATGCAAAATGACTGAAAGTCTATCATCGATGTGCCAGCTGGACTTGTAATGCATAATATCATTCTTTAGGAATGGTATCCACAAACCATGAAGATAAAATATAGTTCATTAAGGATGGCCTGAGTAAAGAGTCTTGAGATAATATTTTATTGACTCTTTTGAGACGCATCCTACTGGAGATGTGCATCGTGCAATTCATGATTTATGACCACTATTTCATAAAGAACATGCTCAACTTAGTCTTGGTAATCTGTAAAAAAGACCCTGTTTGCTAGTTTATAAGAAAACTGGATGGGAAGCCTATCCCAGACCCATAGAGGGCGTTAAAGCCATTCTTGGACGTAAAACTAAGAAAAGATGTGAGCCATAATTACAACTACCTATACATACACATGTTTTTTCAAAAGTAAATAAATAAAGAGAGAGAGTGTGTGTGACTCTAGCTGGCTACATATAGGTAGTATGATTACCTATAAAATGAAGAGGTAAAAGCACTTTTGAAAAGAAACGTTGTACAAAACGACTGAAAGTCTGTCATCGATTTGCTAGATGGACTTGTAATGCACAATGTCATTCTTTAGAAATGGTATCTATAAACTGTGAAGATAAAATACACTTCATTAAATGTGGCCTAAGTAAGGAGTCTTTAGATAATCTTTTATTGACTCTTGATACGCATCCTAGTGGAGATATGCATCGTGTAATTCATGATTTATGGCCACTATTTCATAAAGAACATGATCGACTTAGTCTTGGGAATCTAACTAAAAAAGATCCTATTTGCTAGTTTTTAAGAAAACTGGATGGGAAGCCTATCCCCGACCTATAGAGGGCGTTTAAGTCGTTCTTGGATGTAAAACCAAGGGAAGATGTGAGACACAATCACAACTACCTTTACATACACATGCTTTTTCAAAAGTACATAAAAAGAGAGAGAGAGAGAGTGTATGAGACTCTAGCTGGCCTATATACAGGTAGTATGATTGCCTATTTAATTTCTCATCTATAAAATCCTCTCTTCCTTCCTTTCATTTCTACTCAACCCATACATTCAACAAATACAGAAGTGTGTAGAAATGGCAAGTTCCTCAGGTCATCATATAAGAAATATTTGTGTTTTCGGTGGATCTAGTCTTGGGAAAGAAAATAAGTTTTTAGATCAGCAAATCATCTTGGTCAAGTACTAGTTAAGAGAAAGATTCATTTAGTGTATGGGGGAGGCAGTCTTGGGTTAATAGGAGGTGTGTCAATAGCTGTATTTTTAGGAGGTAGTCAAGTTTTAGGGGTCATCCTCGAAGTTTTGGCACAAGGGGACATCATTGGAAAAACAATTGGAGAGGAACTACAAGTCTTCACAATGTCTGCTCGAATAAATGCAATGTTTAACCATGTTGATGCCCTTCATTGCTTTACCAGGTGGTTTAGGCATATTGGAAAAGATCTTTCATATTTTCTCTTGGGCCCAACTACACATTCACTATAAACCCATAGGTTTCTTAAATGTTAATGGTTATTACGATAAGTTGTTATCTTTTCTTGATCATGCTATGAAACAAGAATTTCTAACATCTTCTGCACAATAAATCATAATCTTAACTTCTACTGTTGAACAATTGATTGACCAACTACAATTTTTCATTCCTATATTTGATCCTTCTATGAGTCGCATAAATTGGTCATCTAAGGAAAGTCGTAAAAAGCTTAGATTAGATTTGAGCATTTATTTGTGAATCTTTATGTCTTTTGGTTTTATTATTGTGTTTTCTTGTTTCTTA
Source organism: Populus ilicifolia (assembly GCA_015708895.1). Lineage (NCBI taxonomy): Eukaryota > Viridiplantae > Streptophyta > Magnoliopsida > Malpighiales > Salicaceae > Populus > Populus ilicifolia. Next base: position 128,335 of record SRLM01000632.1, on the reverse strand, counting down.
TATTTGTTTCAGTGTGTTTTAGGTTTGTCAGTATTTATTATTTCAAGTGATATCTTCTATACTCTATCTTTCTACCTTCAAACATTGAGAACAATGTTCGTTTTGGTTGGGGGGAGAGGGTAGTAGCTGGAAAAAAAAACTGTGTTTTTTATTTCATAAAGTATGTGCAAAATTGTTGTTACTATGATGATAGAGTAAGGAGAACTTTTTATGACTCTTGAGACGCATCTTAGTAATTATTCGTAACAAGGTCTATCATAATACTTCTTGAAATATTCAGATTTACAAACTCTAGCATTGTTATCACTTAATTCTACTCATATACTCATTTAACATGTATTCTTAAACCTTAATTTACACACACACACACTTTAACATCTGATTATGGTTTGCATAGTAGATTACTACATTATTTATGTTCTTTTGTTATAGGTAACAACTAAGGAAAAGGGATAGTATATAATTAAAAAGAAAAAGAAAAAAAAATAATAATAATAAAAATGTAGATAAGCTTGGTTTCATAGCCTCCCTAACCTAAGCAATTAAGCCTGAAGGGGTGTTTTAACACCTAATACTCTAAAGTCAACTGACTTAGGAGCTATTGGCCCAACGCTTGTTACATAGGTTGAGGAGAAAAGCTTAAGGGAATCAAACATTGCACTATCTACATATTACTATCTGCAGTCCAAGTTACTAAGCTCGTAGGGATGTCCTAACACCTAATGCCTTAAGACCAACTGGTCTAGGAGTCATTAGCTGAAAGCTTGTTACATGGATTAAAGATGCATAGTGTTTTAAATTATATGTGTGTATATATATATATATAAAGACAAAAATAATAATCCCAACATAAGGAAGTTAACCTTAAATATTAGAACAAAGATTTTGTTTTCTTCCAAGAAAAGTCTCATAATTATGTGTTGATACGTTAAGCACAAAAGAAAGGTTTATGAATATCTTGTTAAGAGGTATTGAGTAGGTATATAAATTTAATGAGAGTTTGTTTATCTGAATAGATTAATGGAAGTTAAATGATGACTACCTTGCTTTATGAAATTTGTAAAGTATTTTTTGATTTTAACGCTTTGATTATTAGGGATTAGTAATAAGCTAATTTAGGGGTGTGATTGATACTTAAAAGTGTATTTTTATCAAGGTTTTATATCATCATTTTGCATTTGAAGTATCAATAACTCCTTAACTAAAGCATGTTTTATAATGATATATCTAATAATATAAGATACCTTTAATTTATAGTAAATGTTCATTTTAAATGGTGGCCTATAACATAAATGAAAGGATTGATTGATGAATTTAAGAATTGAAATTGAAAGGATAAAGAGATGATCAAGCTTAAAAAAGAAATGTCGATGCAATCCAAACCCGAACACTGTTCGGTAATTGGGTCATATCTGGAGCGATAAATCTCCGATTTAGGTCTACTTTATATGGATGGAAAGGTAAGATATAGGCCTACAACTTTCATATGGATCCAAGATCCAAAAATATCATTCTCAAGTTCAAATTGGAGCAACAACAAAGAAGTCCGAATCTGTCTTCCACTCCAGCATTGTTCAATATTTTGGCCATATCTAGAGTTCTAAAAGTTGAAGTGATTTGAATTTTTCACATAAGACCGCTAAGATAATTTTTTATAACTTTTATGTTTTCAAGTGGTTCTAATTTTAACATTATCACTAATGTTTTGGGCAAACAAAAGAAGATAAGGATTGTCACCAAGTTAAGAGTTGGCCACCTACTCATCAATTAGTCATCAAATCAATAGTTCGCAATTTTGGCCTATAAAAGGAGGCATTTGCCATGTATTTAGGCATCTTGGCGTCTAGATCAAGATCATGCTCTTGCTTTCTTTTTTTGTATTTTTTGTAATGTTTATGCTTTGTTTTCATTAATATCAAGTTTATGCTTTTCATTTCCTTTCCTTTACATAGATAACTTTTATCTTATTTATGTTCTTATTTTTTTTTATCTATTTTCCTTTATTTCATTATGTCTAGCTAAGTTTATTATGTCAAAGTGAAAAGGTTACACTAATGGTACTAAGAATAAGTATAGTCTAAACTTAATATGAACTTTAATTTTTTATACTAACATGTTTTATATTTCTAATCTTGTTCACTTTTAATACTTTGCTTGTTAAATGACTAATCTTGATTTATGTTGTATAGTAATTGTTACAATAAATGTTTGGCACTTTCATAGCTCATACTATATGATATAACTAACACTTGAGCTATGAAAAGAACTTGATTTGTTGTTAACATAAGTTATAATCATGAATGCTTGATGAAATTTACAAGTATTAGCATTAATTGAATAAGATGACTAACATAGTCATGTTAACAATCTATAATCTGATTGGAACCTCCTTTGTGTATGATTTCCAATTGAATAATAAGAGTTTATACTATACTTGTTTGACATACCATTAGTGGATCGTCTAACCTTGACATTGTTTGTTATCGTTGTTTAATCCTTACTTTAATTTTTCATCTCAAAGTTCTCATCAATTTTTCTTCTTCTTCTTCTTTATTATTGTTACTACTACTACTACTACTACTACTATTATTGTTATTATTGTTGTTTATAATTTGTACAATTAACCTCCCTGTGGTTTAACTCCGGTCTTGCTGGGTTATTTATTACTTCGACACTCCTACACTTGGGAGAAGACATCAATCTTTTTTTCATGTCAACTCCAGACTTCTTGATACAACTTAGGTAGGACTTACCCATTTGCTATTAGAAATAGGATAAATGATTTCATTATCTAAAAGCTCAATATGACTTTATTTTTCACTAATTCTTTCATATTAGAATTTAGTCTTCATTGCATTTCTTTAGAGGGTTTAGCATTTTCCTCCAAATAAATTATATATGTACAAATCAAAGGACTAATTTCTTTTATATCAGTTATGGTCCATCCTACTGTATTTTTGTGCATTTTTAGGGTTTGTAATAACTTACCTTCTTGTTGTGTATTAAGTTTGGAAGAGATTATTACCAAAAAAGTTTCATTTTCTCCTAAAAGTGAATGTTTGAGATTGGATGGCAATAACTTCAAATCAGGTTTAGGTGGTTGAACACTTGAAGGTATGGACTTAATTGATTGTGGTGGCAATTCCTCAATTTACGACCTCCAATTACTTGTCTTTGATTCTTCTTGAAAATAAATCATTTGCAAATTATCAGATTCATCAGTATTAATTTCACTGGAAGTGGTTGGAAATTGATCATGAATTAACTTTTCAGTAAAGTCCACTTCCTGTAAATCATTATCATCTTTAGGTTGCTTGCAAATGTTGAAAATATTAATCTCCAATGTCATTTTTCCAAATGATGGCTTCATCAATCCTGTCCTATAATTAATCAATGTGTTAGAAGTTGCAAGAAATGGATGTCCTAAAATAACAGGAAATGAATTACATACTTCAATAGGTTGTGTGTCCTAGATAATAAAATCCATAGGATAAATAAATTTATCAACTTGTACTAACACATCTTCAATTACTCCTCTAGGCACTTTTATAGATTTATCGGCAAGTAAAGAGTTAGAGAAGTTAGTTTTAAGTCACCTAGATTGAGACTTTGAAAAACTGAATATGAAAGTAAATTCACACTAACACTAAGATCAAGTAAGGTTCTTTGAATTTTATGTTATCCAATAAAGTAAGAAATTATAGGACAACCAAGGTTTTTACATTTCAAAGCATTATTATTCTGAATAATAACACTTACTTGTTTGGCTATAAAGGCTTTCTTTTTCACATTCAGTTTCCTCTTCACAGTGTATAGATCTTTCAAAAATTTAGCATAGGAAGGAACCTGTTTAATAGCATCCAGCAAGGGTATATTGATTTTTACCTATTTGAAAGTTTCAAAGATTTCAGAGTTGAGTTCTTTAAGATATGAATGAATCTTAATGTTTATCTTCTTATTTTCTTCATAAATGATTTATTATTGCAAAGAAATTTTAGAAATCATTTAGGTAATGTTATAATCTTGAATTTTTATGCACAAACTTTAGTTTTGGTATAGAGATTGCTTGATTCAATGTCTTACTTAATATGAAAGTACCTGTTCATTCTTAAGCAATAATCAATTTTTATTTTTCTAAACTTCATTGTAATATCTTCCGATCTAATATCACCATCATTGATATTAGGTTGAGTTATCTTATATATGTTGAAGAAATCACCAATACATCACCATTAAAATTGATTTGGACCAAGTCTTACTTTTTCTTGTCTTTTAAAATCTATTTACACTTTGTCATCTTCGAAAACAAATCCATCAATTATTTTCAACCAAATTATTGTTGATTTAATTTCTCTTGAGTTTTTTTTTGTTACCTAGCTTAATTTCTAGATCTAGCTCTCTGTGGATATGACCTCGATCTTACCGAGTTAATTACTACATCGCACACTCGTGCACTTGCAAGTTAAAACAAGCCGATCATAAAAAGCGGTCAAGCAATTTTGGCGTCGTTGCCGAGGAGCTAGCAAGCGAAGGTAACAAATTTAGATTTAATTATTGGAAAAAACAAATATATATATATATATAAAAAATCAATTGGCTGGTTTGACCGCCTAAAAAAAATTTGAAAAAAAGTCAAATGGCTGGTTTTACCACCCAAGAAAAAAATTGACCTTAACTTTTCAGATATTGGACTATTAGACTAGTAATTGTTAGTTGTTTTTTTTTTGCTTCAACCATCTTTCTTTTAATGTTATATTTATTATTTATATTGGAAGGCTGGTTTTACCGCCTCTTGTTTATTTTATTTGTTTTTGTTGTTTTATTGTGATTATTTTTCTTATATTTATTATTTGAGGTACTTGGCTGGTATTACCGCCTCTTCATTCATGCTTGTTATAATTGTTTTTTTTAATGTTATAATTCATGCTTTGTTATAATTGTCTTTTAATGATATATTTATTGTTTGAAGTACTTGGCTGGTATTACCGCCTCTTTATTCATGCTTGTTATTATTGTTAATGTTGCTTATTAGTTGAAGTGTGAATTTTCTAATTTGTTGTATTTTTGAGCTATTACTTTATCTTTTACATTTCATTTACTTTTATTTGCAATCTTTTTTTTTCTTTTCTCCTTTCTTTTCATATTCATATAATTGTTATATTATTATTATTTTTTCATCATGACTAATGTTGAAGATATAGAGGGTGAAGGGAGTATTCAAGGTAATGGACCTCCACAATTCAATAATCAACCTAATTTTCGAACTCTTAGAGAGTATCTTCACCTGGCTAGACAAAGTACACCTTCGTGTATTATCTTGCCTCGGAACCAACAAGCTTTCAATTTGAAACCAGGCATGATCCAACTTCTTCCCATATATCATGGTATGGATTTTGAAAATCCATATATACACATTAAGGACTTTGAAGAGGTATGTAATACTTTTATTGATAGAAGATGCACTGAAGAAACTATTCGGCAGAAATTATTCCTATTCTCTCTAAAGGATAAAGCCAAGCTTTGGCTAAACCCCCTGCATCCTAGGTCTATAGGTACATGGAGGGAAATGCAAGCTGAATTTTTGAAAAAATACTTCCCCATTCATAGGACAGCAACCTTACAATGTCAAATGATGAATTTTTCTTGTAGTCCAAATGAGTCATTTCACCAAGCTTGGGAAAGGTTCAAAGACTTGTTAAATGCATGCCTCCACCATGGTTTTGAGATGTGGAGGTTAGTGAGTTTCTTCTATGACTCTCTTACCGTAGATTTTAAAAAGCTAGTGTCAACCATGTGTAATGATGAGTTTTATGACAAAGAACCAAATGAGGCCTTTGATTTTTTTGATCAATTGGCTGAAAACACAAAGCAATGGGAGACTTCTCTCCCAGTTCATGTTGAGTCTAGAAACACCATTTCTCATTCAAGTGGGAAGTTTCAATTGAAAGAGATTGATGACCTTAATGCTAGATTAGCCTCATTGGCTAAGAAAGTAGAGTCTCTTAAGATTAAAAAAATGCATGTCATGAGTGAACAACAAGAGGAAAGTTGTGTTGTTTGTGAGAGCAAAGGGCATAGGACAACTGAGTGTCCTACCATTCCAGCCTTCAAGGAAGTGCTATATGGCCAAACTTCTGATTCAAGTAATGTTAGAAAGCCATTTCCAAACCAAGTAGGCAATCCCTACTCTAAGACCTATAATCCTGGATGGAGGAACCACCAAAATTTTGGATGGAGAAATGAGGGCTCTTCAGCACCTCAAACATTTCAACCTCCACCCCAACCATTTCATGCTCCCACACATAACACATACCAACCACCTCATAAGAGATCCTTAGAGGATACTCTTCAACAATTCATGCAAACGCAAGGAGGAATCAACAACCAAGCTTACAAATTCCAAGACCAGACCAATAGGACCTTAGATGACATTCGAAGTCAACTAACTAAGTTGACTCAATCACTAAGCATTCAAGAGAAGGAAAAAATCCCAGCTCAACCAATGCCCAATCCTAGAGGTCAGGTATACATGAGTGAATCTTTACCTAGTGAACCTTCAAACCATGAACAAGTCCAAGCCATCACTACTCTTAGAAGTGGAAAGATTATTGACAAAGGTATAGGTTTTAGGATTCCTACAAGTATTGTGGAGGAGAAATCTAGGGAAAGTGAAGAGGGAATCAAAACACAAATGACAAATAAGAGTTTAAGTGACAAAGAAGGTGAGATAAATGAGAAAGAGATGAGTGAGAAAGGAGATGATTCAAGAAAAATTAGAGTCAAAGTGAGTGATTTGGAATTTGTTCCTAGAGCACCATTTCCACAAAGGTTAGGGAAACCTAAACAAGATCTTATGAACTCAGAAATCTATGAATTGTTCAAACAAGTGAAAGTCAATATTCCACTCCTTGATACAATTAAACAAGTTTCATCTTATGCAAAGTTTCTTAAGGATTTATGCACAGTCAAAAGGAGATTGAATGTGAAAGAAAGAGCTTTTTTTATTGAACATGTTAGTGCCATCATCCAGTTTAAGACCCCTCCCAAATACAAAGATCCTGGTTGTCCTACCATTTCATGTATTATTGGAAGTCATAAGATAGATCAAGCTTTGTTGGTTTTAGGAGTAAGTGTGAATTTAATACCCTACACTATTTGTGAACAATTAGGTTTAGGAGAAATAAAGCCTACTCGAATCACTCTTCAATTAGCTGATAGGTCAATCAAGATTCCCAGGGGTATCGTTGAGGATGTGTTGGTCCAAGTAGATAAATTCTACTTTCCTGTTGATTTTGTAGTGTTAGACACCGCACCAATTCAAGGTTCTAATGCTCCCATCCCAGTCATTTTAGGGAGACCTTTCCTAGCTACATCCAATGCCTTAATTAACTGTAGGAATGGGGTGATGAAATTGTCTTTTGGGAATATGACTGTAGAGATGAACATATTCAATGTCTCCAAACAAATTAGGGAACATGAGGACATTAGAGAGGTAGATTTGATTTAAATAGTTTGTCAAGAACACTTTGAGAGTGTGTGGATCAAGGATCCATTGGAGAGAACTTTAATTCATGATGAAAGATTTTGTTCTTCGGAATATGTTGATGAGGAAGTAAGAGAACTCGAGACTTATCTAGATCCAATGCCTATTATGTCAATAGATCAATGGACCCCATCGTTTGAGCCTTTGATTTCACCTCATATGAAAGTTGAGGCATCTCTTGTCCAGCCTTATAAACCAGAAAGGAAGCCTTTACCGAGCGATCTTAAGTATGCATTTCTAGGGGAAGATGAATCATATCCTATTGTGATCTCATCAAAACTTAGCATAGAGCAAGAACAAAAACTTTTGAGAGTGGTGAGAAAACACAAGAAAGCAATTGGGTATAAAATTACTGACTTGAAAGGAATTAGCCCTCTTTTATGTACACATAGAATCTATCTTGAAGAAGAGGCTAAATCTGTGAGGCAAATGCAAAGACGATTGAACCCAAACATGAAGGAAGTAGTGAGAGGTGAAGTGCTTAAACTACTTGATGCAGGTATCATTTACCCTATTGCAAACTCAAAATGGGTTAGTCCAACCCAAGTTGTCCCTAAAAAATCTGGAGTCACAGTAGTGAAGAATGAAAATAATGAGCTGGTTCCAACTAGAATCCAAACTGGATGGCGTATGTGCGTTGATTATCGTAAATTGAACATGGTGACTAGGAAGGACCATTTTCCGCTTCCATTTTTAGACCAAGTGCTTGAAAGAGTAGCTGGAAGAGCTTTCTATTGTTTTCTTGATGGATACTCAGGTTACAACCAAATTGAGATTTCTTTAGAAGACCAAGAAAAAACCACTTTCACTTGTCCTTTTGGTACCTATGCTTATAGAAGAATGCCTTTTGGTTTGTGTAATGCACCTGCCACTTTTCAAAGGTGTATGATGAGTATCTTTAGTGACATGGTGGAAAATTTTCTGGAAGTTTTCATGGATGATTTTTCAGTTTATGGGGATTCATATGAGTTGTGTCTAATGCATTTAGAAAAAGTCCTTGAAAGATGTGAAGAGAGCAATCTTGTACTCAATTGGGAGAAGTGTCATTTTATGGTGACACATGGCATTGTCTTAGGTCACATTGTCTCTTTAAAAGGAATAGAGGTAGATAAGTCGAAAGTGAAAATCATTCAAAAATTACCTACCCCTAGGACTGTAAAAGATGTGAGATCCTTCTTAGGACGTACTGGTTTTTATCAAAGATTCATTCATTCTTTTAGTACCATTATCAAACCATTGTGTAACTTGTTGTCACAAGATGTCCAATTTGATTGGACATCAAAATGTCAAGAAGCTTTTGAAAAGCTTAAAAGGTTGTTGACAACTGCACCAATCATGCAAGCTCTTGATTGGTCTTTACCATTTGAACTAATGTGTGACGCTAGTGATTTTGCAGTTGGGGCTGTTTTAGGGCAAAGAAAAGACAAGAAACCTCATGTCATATATTATGCTAGCAAGACTTTGAATGATGCTCAATTGAATTACACTACAACTGAAAAAGAACTCTTAGCTGTGGTCTTTGCATTAGACAAATTTAGGTCTTATTTGGTTGGATCTCTTGTTATTGTTTTCACTGATCATGCAGCATTGAAATATTTGCTCACAAAACAAGATGCCAAACCACGTTTAATTTGATGGATCCTCCTACTCCAAGAGTTTAACCTTAAAATTCGAGATAAAAAGGGAGTAAAGAATGTAGTGGCTAATCATCTGTCTCGTCTTTCAAGCTATGAGACCATAATTGATGAATCTCAAATAAATAAACTCTTTGCTGATGAAAATTTATTTTGTGTAGGTACTGTCTCCTACATTGGTTCTCCATGGTATGCTGACATAGCAAATTACCTAGCCATAAGTCAAATTCCTTCTCATTGGTCTAAACTTGACAAGCAAAAATTCTTGCGTAATGTGCGCACCTTTTTCTAGGATGACCCCTACCTATTTAAATATTATCCTGACCAAATTATTAGGCGGTGCATCCCTGATCATGAAATTCCAAGTGTCATTAATTTTTGTCATGCATTTGCCTGTGGTGGGCATTTCTCTTCCAAGAAAACCATTGCCAAAATCTTGCAGTGTGGTTTTTATTGGTCCACCATTTTTAAAGATGTTCATGCCTTCTATGTTGCATGTGACTGATGTCAACGACTAGGTAGCCTTAATAGGCGTAACATGATGCCCCTTAACCCCATCGTTGTTTTGGAAATATTTGATTATTGGGGGATTGATTTCATGGGACCTTTTCCAAGCTCATTTGGTTACCAATTCATCCTTGTAGCTGTTGATTATGTGTCTAAATGGGTGGAGGCCATTGCATCTCGAACCAATGACCATCGAGTTGTGGTCAAATTCTTGAAAAAAAATATTTTCTCTCATTTTGGCATGCCCCGAGCTATGATTAGTGATGGGGGAAAACATTTTTGTAACAAGCCCGTTGGGATTTTGATGAAAAAATATGGTGTAATTCACAAGGTTAGTACCCCCTATTGCTTGACCGCTTTTTATGATCGGCTTATTTTAACTCGCAAGTGCACGAGTGTGCGATGTAGCAATTAACTCGGTAAGATCGAGGTCATATCCACAGAGAGCTAGATCTGGAAATTAAGCTAGGAAAAAAAAAAAAACTCAAGAGAAATTAAATTAACAATAACTTGGTTGAAAATAATTGATGGATTTGTTTTCAAAGATGAAAAGGTGTAAATAGATTTTAGAAGACAAGAAAAAGTAAGACTTGGTCCAAATCAATTTTAATGGTGATGTATTGGTGATTTCTTCAACATATATAAGATAACTCAACCTAATATCAACGATGGTGATATTAGATCGGAAGATATTACAATGAAGTTTAGAAAAATGAAAATTGATTATTGCTTAAGAATGAACAAGTACTTTCATATTAAGTAAGACATTGAATCAAGCAATCTCTATACCAAAACTAAAGTTTGTGCATAAAAATTCAAGATTATAACATTACCTAAATGATTTCTAAAATTTCTTTGCAATAATAAATCATTCATGAAGAAAATAAGAAGATAAACATTAAGATTCATTCATATCCTAAAGAACTCACCTCAATCACCATCATCCTTGATTTGGATCCAAGAAAGAGATTAGCCAATCATGATTTTATATAAGAACACTTCAACAAACATGAAATAACTTGAATCAAACTGAAATAATAAGTTTTACAAACTAAAGAACCGAAATCTATGAAGAAGAACACAACACAATTTCAGAAAAAACTCGGACACAAATCTGACTCTAACTTTGGACAGCAATTTGACCCTTTTCCAAGCCTCTTCTCGAGATGTCTATTAGAGACATATTTATAGGAAATTCTGTCACCTTTCCAGATCATTAAAGAACAGCTCATTTGGACACCTGAGTCAAAAGTTATGGGTAAAACACCGAAAGGTGTTCTGAAAAATCAAATCAGGACAGCTTTGCAACCACTTTGGTGCACGTTTTTCTTCCTCATTTATGAGTTGTCTCCTTCTTCTTTTTGACCCAAAATAATGTAAAAATATCCCCTCCAGCTTTCCATCCATGTGCTTGCCTTCTTGGATCAATGAATTACCCAAAATAAATCAATTGTTGTTGTGTGGACATGTAAGATCATGGATTGTGTTTGGGCTGATTTGAAGGTTGATTTGGGGTTGATTTAGGGCTGATTTGGGGCTGATTTTGGGCTGGATTTGAACATCAAATAAGTATACAAATGTACTTATTATTTGGGCTAAGATTGACATTGAAACCTTGAGTGTTTAATGGTTGAAGTTTGCACACAACATAAGGCAAGTTTGGGCTTCAAATAAATCATATGATATTCTTTTCTAGAATTGAAATAGAATTGATTTTTGGGACAAATTTGGAGCATTTATTTCAACCAAGATTTGCTTCAATCTTCAACTAAATGTCTCTTCAATTCTTTGTTCTCAATTCCGATGTTGAATTTCTTGAATTAATTCATTTAAGCTCCAAAAACCTATCAAAACATTAAAACAAACTTCATTACTAAAAAACACATCAATTATTGCATGTGACTGATGTCAACGACTAGGTAGCCTTAATAGGCGTAACATGATGCCCCTTAACCCCATCGTTGTTTTGGAAATATTTGATTATTGGGGGATTGATTTCATGGGACCTTTTCCAAGCTCATTTGGTTACCAATTCATCCTTGTAGCTGTTGATTATGTGTCTAAATGGGTGGAGGCCATTGCATCTCGAACCAATGACCATCGAGTTGTGGTCAAATTCTTGAAAAAAAATATTTTCTCTCATTTTGGCATGCCCCGAGCTATGATTAGTGATGGGGGAAAACATTTTTGTAACAAGCCCGTTGGGATTTTGATGAGAAAATATGGTGTAATTCACAAGGTTAGTACCCCCTATCACCCACAGACTAGTGGTCAAGCTGAGTTGGCAAATAGGGAGATCAAGAACATTTTAGAGAAAATAGTCAATCCAAATTGTAAAGATTGGTCCCTACGACTAGTCGATGCTTTGTGGGCAAATCGCACTGCTTATAAGACCTCTTTAGGAATGTCTCCTTATAGGCTAGTTTATGGAAAGCCTTGTCATCTCCCTGTTGAGATTGAGCACCGTGCGTATTAGGCCCTTCGGCAATTCAATGACAATGAAAATGAGGTTGGTAAAAATAAAAAGCTTCAATTGGATAAATTAGAGGAGCTGAGAAATGATGCATTTGAAGATGCAAAAATTTCCAAACATAAGATGAAAACTTTGCATGATAAACATATTCTTAGAAAATCCTTTCATATTGGTCAAAAGGTTCTCTTGTATAATTCCCGATTACATCTTTTTCCTGGGAAGTTGAGGACAAAATGGATTGGTCCATTTGAGATTAAATCCATCTTTAAGCATGGTGCGTTTGAGGTAGAAAATCCCAAGAATAGAAATATTTTCAAAGTAAATGGTCATCGATTGAAACCTTATCTTGAAAACGTTGTGGCTGAAGTTGAGACATTGGATCTTGAAGATCCAATACCATTGTAGTATCAGAAGTAATGAGTTTTTATTTTTATTTTTCATTTTTTTTCTTTTTTCTTCCATCTCTTATATTTTCTTGTTCATACATTCAGGACAATGCATTATTTTAAGTTGGGGGGTGTGAGGTTCTTTATTTTTTTTTAAAAAAACAATGTTTTCTTTTAGTTGTGATATGCAGGTTAAAAAAAAATCAAGCAAGACGTCAGCTCATATCCAATTATCAGACATTCGTCCTTGAAAATTGAAGGGGAGTAACAATTTTCTAATCTTTATACTTTTCTTCTCTTTCTCTTTTACATTGAGGATAATGTAAAACTTAATTTTAGATATTTCATTATGTTGAATGCTTGAGATAACCATGCTTGTTAAAAAAAAAAATTGCATTCGTATGTGAATGACACTTGTTTAGGATCATCATTACATTTTTGGATTTATTATTATGTTGAACATTGCATGCTTTAATTTGGGATAGATAATATCTTATAAAGCAAGATATAGCATACTTTTTTTAAGATTACTAAAGTACATCTTTCCTTGTAAAAGTTGTGTGAGTTGTGTGATTATGCATAAAAGATGAGTATAATGCTTTACTTGTGATTATCCCTTTTGATCCAATCCTAAACAAGGTTTAAGTAAGTAGAGTAATAATTATTACATAAATAAATAAATAAATATGTACAAAGTTCTATATACTCCAATGTTTTCAGTTGCTCAGTAACTAGGGGTATTCATCATAAATGTTTATCTTTACGTCAAACGACAGATTAAAATATGAGTATGCAAAGCACTTTAAGTTTGTGACTTTGTGAGTAACCGGGTGCATTCATCACAAATGTTTGTATTTGCGTCAAAAGGGAAGTGACTACTTAAAGACAAAGAATAAATCATATCTTAAAAAAAAACAAGAAAGAAAAAAAAATATAGATATTTCTCTAGTTTGCTACCTTGTTTATGTTGGTGAGAAGGGAAGATTACAAGTTGAGTTTTCGTATGAATCAATTATGTTGGTTGCACGATACATATGACTGAATTTGGAAATTTTGTATGGATGTTTGATTTAGAGAATGTGAGTATGCTTATTTTTCTTTATTTGCTATTATGTACACTAAGTTAAAGATATCAATGTTTGCATGATAGGTCCTTCAAGTGTGATGAATCGAGCTTAATTATGATTGTTATTCTTCTTTTTATTTAAAAGGTTTTATGTTTTGTTTTGCTTGAGGACTAGCAAAATCTAAGTTGAGGGGTGTGATTGTGCATCAAAAGTATCATTAAGTCTCTTATTTTACATATGTATTTATTGTTTTTATTTGGTCTTTTTATAATAATTGATGTGCTTTTTAGTAATGAAGTTTGTTTTAATGTTTCGATAGGTTTTTGGAGCTTAAATGAATTAATTAAGGAAATTCAACATCGAAATTCAGAATAAAGAATTGAAGAGACATTTAGTTGAAGATTGAAGCAAATCTTGGTTGAAATAAGTGCTCCAAATTTGTCCCAAAAATCAATTCTATTCCAATTCTAGAAAAGAATATCATATGATCTATTTGAAGCCCAAACTTGCCTTATGTTGTGTGCAAACTTCAACCATTAAACATTCAAGGTTTCAATGTCAATCTTAGCCTAAATAATAGATATATTTTGTATACTTATTTGATGTTTAAATTCAGCCTTAAACTCAGCCCCAAATTAGCCCTAAATCAACCTTCAAATCAGCCCAAAAACAATCCATGATCTTACATGTCCACACAACAACAATTGATTTATTTTGGATAATTCATTGATCCAAGAAGGAAAGCACATGGATGGAAAGCTGGAGGGGATATTTTTATATTATTTTGGGTTAAAAGAAGAAAGAGATAGCTCATAAATGAGGAAGAAAAACGTGCACCAAAGTGGTTGCAAAACTGTCCTGATTTGATGTTTCAGAAAACCTTTCGGTGTTTTGCCCATAACTTTTGACTCAGGTGTCCAAATGAGCTGTTCTTTAATGATCTGGAAGGGTGACAGAATTTCCTATAAATATGTCTTAATAGACATCTCAAGGGGAGGCTTCTAAAAGGGTTAAATTGTTGTCCAAAGTTAGAGTCAGATTTGTGTCCAAATTTTTTTTGAAATTGTGTTGTGTTCTTCTTCATAGATTTCGGTTCTTTAGTTTGTAAAACTTATTATTTCAGTTTGATTCAAGTTATTTCATGTTTATTGAAGTGTTCTTATATAAAATCATGATTGGCTGATCTCTTTCTTGGATCCGAATCAAGGATGATGGTGATTGAGGTGAGTTCTTTAGCATATGAATGAATCTTAATGTTTATCTTCTTATTTTCTTCATGAATGATTTATTATTGCAAAGAAATTTTAGAAATCATTTAGGTAATGTTATAATCTTGAATTTTTATGCACAAACTTTAGTTTTGGTATAGAGATTGCTTGATTCAATGTCTTACTTAATATGAAAGTACCTGTTCATTCTTAAGCAATAATCAATTTTCATTTTTCTAAACTTCATTGTAATATCTTCCGATCTAATATCACCATCGTTGATATTAGGTTGAGTTATCTTATATATGTTGAAGAAATCACCAATACATCACCATTAAAATTGATTTGGACCAAGTCTTACTTTTTCTTGTCTTTTAAAATCTATTTACACTTTGTCATCTTTGAAAACAAATCCATCAATTATTTTCAACCAAATTATTGTTAATTTAATTTCTCTTGAGTGTTTTTTTGTTACCTAGCTTAATTTCTAGATCTAGCTCTCTATGGATATGACCTCGATCTTACCAAGTTAATTGTTACATCGCACACTGGTGCACTTGCGAGTTAAAACAAGCCGATCATAAAAAGCGGTCAAACAGTTTCCTCAAGATTTTTTCTAGGAGGTGGAGCATAATGAGGTGTATATCCATGAGAATTTTAGAAATTGTGGTGTTTTTGAAATAGTGGTTGTGAAGTTTGTACAATGTTATTATTAATCTTCCAACTGAAATTTAGGTGATTTCTCCAACCATGGTTGTATGTTTGTGAGTATGAATTATGGTTGGGCTTTTGAAAACTATTTAAAGCATGGGCTTGTTCATGGAGACATTCTTTAAAAAAAGGCAAGGTTAGATAGTTATTAGTTGAGTGTTCATTTGTTTCATATATTTGATACATAATGTTTTCAACAGATTTTAATTGACTACTCCTTTTCAATTCTAGTGCCTCGACTTTTCTAACTAAAGACACAAACTTGGCTTGAAGGTCATGATCTTCCCTAAGATTGTACATACCTCCACTAGATGTATGAGGTTGAGTTTTACCTTAGAAAGCTGAGATAATTTCCTACAACTTTCATGTTTTAAGTGGCTCCAATCATGATGTTATTAATTATGTTTTGGGCAGACAAGAGAAGATAAGGATTGTCACAAAGTCAAGAGTTGGTCACTCACTCATCAATTACTTATCAAATCAATAGTTTCTAATTTTGGCCTATAAAAGGAGGCATTTGCCATGCATTTAGGCATCTTGGTTTCCAAATCAAGATCATGCTCTTGCTTTCTCTCTTTGTATTTTTTGTAATGTTTATGCTTTGTTTTCATTAATATCAAGTTTATGCCTTTCATTTCCTTTCATTTACTTAGTTAACTTTTCTCGTATTTATGTTTTTATTTTCTTTATTCATTTTTCTTTCTTTTATTATGTTTAGCTAAGTTTATTATGTTAAGGTAAGAAGGTTACATTAATGGTGTAAGAATAAGTACAGTGTAAACTTAATATGAAAAATGTTTGATACTAGCATGTTTTGTATTTGTTATCTTGTTCACTCTTTAATATTGTACTTGTTAAATGACTGATTTAGATTTATGTTGATAATACTTTATACAACAAATACTTGGCACTCTCATAGCCTATATTGTATGGTATAACCAACACCTGAGCCATAAAAGGAACTTGATTTGTTGTTAACATAAGTTCTAATAATGAATGTCTGATGAGAATTACAAGTATTAACATTAATCGAATAAGATAACTAATGAATCATGTTAACAATTTGTAATTTGATTAGAACCTTCTTTGTGTGTGGTTTTGATGTGAACCTCGTGATCATATAGTCACGCAACCCACACGCAAAAAAGTCAATTCCTGGAAAGCCAAGTAAATCAGGTTTGATAGGAGTGGGACAAAAAGATAACTTGTACCTAGGCACCAACATTATTGGAAACCAAAACCCCCACCCAACGAATATTGATTCGCGAATGAGAAGTATAAAGATGACGCCACGAAGACAATTGTTCTTTAATAAGTCGATTTTCAATTCATTAAAGAACCCTGGGAGGGAGATTATCTCACCAACACACACACACACACAAAGTGTGGCAAATAAAAAGTTTTATTAATCTGAATAATCCTTCTTACATGTGTGGTTATGCCTCTATTTATAGTGACTCTAGACTTAAAGAAACCCTAATGGACCCCCATTAGATGGACTTATATTTGACTCACTTACAATTGACCCAAATAAGTAATAGTAACACAAAAACTAAAAAGAAAATACTAAAAATCTAAAAATAATCATCCTAAACAAGCTAGAATCAGATTTGTCACCATTAAAAAGTCCCAAGCTAGAATCCAACTGTCCAATTGAGAATTATGATTGTTGTCGTAAAACTAGTTAGTTGCACATTTTACATCAAAATCCAAATTTGACCTTGCTTGGATCGTATCAGGTTTTTAATTGACTAATAAAAGTTTATACTATACTTGTTTGACATACCATTAGTGGAACCTCTAACCTTGATATTTGTTATTATCATTGTTTAATTCTTACATTAATATTTCATCTCAAAGTTTCATCTTCTTCTTCTCCTTCTTTTTCTTTATTATTACTGCTACTACTACTACTACTACTACTACTATGACTACTACTATTATTATTATTATTATTGCTAATAATAATATTGTTGTTACTGTTGTTGTTGTTGTTTATAATTATTGTTTATAATTTGTACAATTAACCTCTATATGATTTGACCCCGGTCTTATCGAGTTATTTATTACTTCGACACTCCTGCACTTGGGAAAATACATCAATCTTTTAGTCGTGTCACATGGGTTGAGGAGAAAAGCTAAGGGAATTAAACATTGCATTATCTATGTATCAGTATCTGCAACCCGAGTTACTAAGCTCATAGGGGTGTCTTAACACCTAATGCCTAAGACCAATTGGTTTAGGAGTCATTAGCCGAAAGCTCGTTATATGGGTTAAAGATGCATTGTGTTTTAAGTTACATGCATATATATTTAAAAAAAATAAAAAACATATCAACCCAAGGAAGTTAACCTTAAACATTAGAACAAGAATTTTGTTTTCTTCCAAGTAAAGACCCATAACTATGTGTTGATATATTGAGTATAAAATAAAGGTTTATTAATATCTTGTTTAAGAGGTATTGAGCAGATGTATAAATTTAATGAGAGTTTGCTTATCTGAATAAATTAATGGAAGTTGAATGATGAATAACCTTACTTTGTGGAATTTACAAATTATTTTTCTATTTTAATGTTTTGAATACTAGGGACTAATAATGAGCTAGTTGAAGGGTGTGATTAGTACTTAAAAGTGTATTTTTTTTATCAAGGGTTTATATCATTATTTTGTATTTGAAGTATCAATAACTCTTTAATTAAAGCATGTTTTATAATAACATATTTAATAATATAAGATACCTTTAATTTATGGTAAATATTTATTTTAAATACAGGCCTATTATATAAATGAAAGGATTGATTGATGAATTTAAGAATTGAAATTGAAAGGATAAAGAGATGGTCAAACTTAGAAAAGAGATGTCGATGCAGTCCAAGCCGAAATACTATTCGATAATTGGGTCATATCTATAGCTGTAGATCTCAGATTTAGATCTACTTTATATGGATAGAAAGGTAAGATATAGACCTATAACTTTTATATGGAGCCCAAGACTTAAAAAAGCTATTTTCAAGATTATAGCAACAACAAAGAAGTCTGAATATGTCCTCTAGCCTGAGCACTGTTCAGTATTTGGTCCATATCTAGAGTTATAGAATTCTAAATGACCGTAATAATGACCGTAATTCAATTGTTTGACATATCATTAGTGGAACCTCTAACCTTAACATTTGTCATTATCATTGTTTAATCCTTATATTAATATTCAATCTCAAAGTTCTCATCTTCTTCTTTATCTCTTTCTTTATTATTATTATTAATACTACTACTACTATTATTGTTGTTGTTGTTGTTGTTGTATTATTATCATTTACAATTTATATAATTAACCTCCTTATGGTTTGACCCCGATCTTGCCGGGTTATTTATTACTTTGACACTCCTGCATTTGGGAGAACACATCAATCTTTTAGTCTTATCACAAGTCTATCACACACATTCCCAACCATAAAATTTACCTTCTCCATCATCTTTGTTAAGACTTAAATTTGGAAATTTACATCACCTTTGGGAGGGGGTAGTGTATTATTCTGATATGATATGATTATACCTATAAAAAGTAGTTAGTGATATCAAAAAATAGTTTTCTCACATCCCTCATGTTTTACTCAAAAGTAGGCTTTTCACTATAATAAACTCATTATGTCTTTTACGTCACAACTTGTTTTCTTTTGGTTATCTTGAAATTGAAAATCCAACCAATCAAAGTCCTCAACATTTGCGATACATTCAATTTATGAATATAGACTCAAGAATTAATAAATATATTGAAAACAAGAAAAAAAAACCTATGATTATGATTTTACGAGTAGCAATGCAAATTCGTATGAATTTTAGATGAAACAATGACACAAAAAAAAAGAGAGAGAGAAATGAAAATTAATGAAGACCCTTATTTGACTCCTAAATAAATCTAATATAACAAAAATAAACTGATATGGTCAAAATAAATAATAGATAAACACGTTTTGAAAATTGATACAAATTTGATCTATTATGTAATTTTAAAGCGTAGGAATTAAGACTAAGACCTAACAATATCAGAATGAACTCAAATGATATATGTAGCATCCTAATACCATGCACAATATATATCTTAGTTTATAGGTCATTATCTTATATCTAGGTATCAAATCCAGTGCATAATTAATTTGCGGTAGAATTAAATCCTAAATTAAAACCTTAAGAAAACAATATCAAAATAAGCTCAAATCTAATATATAGTGTGATTTCACCATGGTAATAAATATATGATATTTAAATTAATTTTAAGATGGTTTGCTTACGATTCTCTATAAGTCACTTTGTGACATAATTGCAACAAGCTGTGAATAATTTGTCTTTCTTCTTCTTCTTCTTCTTCTTCTTCTTTTTCTTTTTAACTTTTATGCTACTAATATGTTATAGACAATAACACAATGAAATATTGATTTTTATTTTGTTTTTATAGTATATAGTAGATACATGGAAGAAAAAGATTGACACGTCACTGAAAGCTTAACGAAACATTAGGAAAACAAAAATTCAAAAAAATATGATCTGTTTTTAGAGCCTAACTTTGATACTAACTGATGCAAACCTCATGATCACGTAACCCATAATCAAAATTAAGATTGGATCCTGGAAAGCCATAAGAAGTTTGATAAAAGTGTAACACAGTGAAAACCTATAATAAAATATTAACACTATTGGAATGTAGTCGAATAATGCCACAAAACCAGTTAATCTTTGATAAGTTAGATTCAATTCATTTAAGAACTAAATAATGCAAGAATCTCTCTCACATGTGAAAACTAAAAAAATTCAAAAGTGTTAGTCATCAATGATTTCTGAAAATTTCAACTTACAAAACCTTATATAATAGTTTAGCAAGTAATTATAACGAACTCAAAACTTGTGGGCTAATTATCCACTTACAATAAACCCAAAGTATATATTAACTAAGCACAAACATGAAAGAAAATAACTAATTTATCATTAAATATCACAGCCCTCCTTTCCATGTGTAACTAAAATCAATAAGAAAAGGATTCTAGAATAGTAATGAATTCTTACCACACTTGGAAATTATGTTGCAATTCATTAAGAATCATTGTAGAACTAGGAAATTCTCTCATGTCCTTATAGAAAAATAATCACTACCAAATAAAAAGATCAAAAGTCAAAAGGAAATAAATAACAAAATTCATACAACATGTTTTAGCCTATATCACAAGTCCTTTTGAACTCTGATTCACTTGAAATTTTACCACGTCATAGAAAAATACCTTAGAAATTATTTGGTAAAGTTTTAGCTTACTCTAACAGTTTAATTTGGAGTTATGTTCAATATCGTAAAACTAGATGGTATAAAATTTTATGCCAAATCTGAATATAACCTTACTTGAATCATATCAATTACTTTACATAACGAGTAATGAATAAAATATCAATATCATGAAATCTAATCCAAAACTCAATTTAATATATATATATATAGACACTTATTAAATTTGAAAGTGGGTGTGAAGGGCAGCCATTCCATTTTGGGCGAGATAGAATTGGCGGGCACGCGTGGTATAGTGTTCGATGGTCAAACAACGACTACTTCATTTATTAGATTAGTCTTACCTACCTATACTAGAATGAAATGGAATAAAAGAAATGCGAAGTATTATAAGATTGTTTTTTTTTTCTTTTTTTGTGCCAAATGAAAAACTACTAATGTGGACCAGCCCAAAAACATCAACAAGGACCTACTACATGTTCCAATTAGTCCAATGACTCGGTCCAAGACAAAGGCATTGAAAGAGGCATTGAATGCATTGGTTTTGAATGTTTCAACCAAGTCAGAATTAAAAGGTCCATTAGAGTATTAAAAGGAGACCTTAGTACATCTTATCCATGTGCAAGAGGGGTCCAATATAAGCTTATTTAGGCCATGAGGTGAGGATAGCAAAGGAAACAAAAGAAACCTTCTACAACTTGAAAACAACATGGGTGGCTACCTTTTCCTTTTGTTTATAGGATTAAGGGGCTGCATAGAAGGCTATAAATAAGCCTCGAATCAGTTCTATAATATTTTACTTCCTTCTCTTCTTCTCATGGCAAAACATGGATTTAATATTATGGGCTTTGTTTTATTTTGTTAGCTACAGTTGAAGGCTTGTTTAGGCTTAATTAATACTTTGATTCAGTTAGGATCCAAAGCTTGTTTGGATTAAGTTATGGGCTTTTCAGTTTAGGGTTTAGGGTTTTGGGTCAATTTTAAATGGACCTCATTTAAGTCCACACATAAGGGGTCCATTAGGGTTAACTTTTCAAGAACTATTAAAACTCATATAAGCTAAAATTTTGGCATCTTTTGGGTGATAATTGCTTTTGAATTTTTTTTTCAGTTTTAACATGTGAGAGTGATTCTTGCATTCTTCAGTTCTTGAACGAACTAAATCTAACTTATTGAAGATTAACTGGCTTCGTGGCGTCATTCTACTTAATCCAATAGTGTTGGTGCCTTGGGGCAGGTTTCCATTGTGTCACACTCCTATCAGACCTATCTCGGCTTTCCAAGATCAGATGTCAATCTTAATTGTGGGTTGTGTAACCATGTGATCACGAGATTCGCATCAATTGGTATCAAAACTAGGCTCTAAAACAAGGTCATATCCTTTTGTTATTTTGTGTTCCTTTAAGTTTTTCAGTGTTTGTGTCCATCTTCTTGTTCTTCATGTCTACATCATCTAAGAAAAAAAAAAGGTTATATTTCATCTTCTTACTGTATCTAATCATATTAGTATATTAAAAAGAAAAAGAGATAGGGATTAGTTGAAATTTTAAGGATCATTGAATTTTTTTATCGCAGAAACACAACTCTTGTTGAACCATAAGCAAACCACCTTAGAATCAATTGAAACTTCATATTCCATCTATTAGGGGTGAGATCACAACATGTGTCAAATTTGGGCTTATTCTAGTATTGTTTGCTTGAGGTTTTAATTCAAGGATCAATTCTGCCACAAAAACACTACTCTTTGTCAACCATAAGAAAACCACCTTAGAATCAATTAAAACTTCATATTTAGTCTATTGGGGGTGTGTCACATCATATGTCAAATTTAGGCTTATTCTGATATTGTTTGCTTGAGGTTTCAATTCGAGGTCAATTTTGCCACAAAACGCTACTCTTTGTGAACCATAAGCAAAATACCTTAGAATAAATTAAAACTTCATATTCTATGTATTGGAGATGAGATCGCACCATATATTAAATTTGGGCTTATTTTGACAACTGATTCTAGAGGTTTTAATTGGGGGTTCAATTCTGCCGCAAACTGATCATACAAGGGGTTTGGGTACCTAGACATAAATGAACAACCTATGAATTGATTTTTATTGCTTTTTTAGTATTATAATACTAAATATTCAATTTCAGGTCATTTCAAGATCGTTTGGTCTATGTTTCAATTGTATTATGTAAAAATTGTGTAAAAGGTTAGATTTGCGTCAAGTTTCAAAACGTGATCCTTACTATTTAGTTTTGTCCAAATATTTTTTTCTATTATATTTGGGTTATCTAGGAGCCAAGTAACTATTTTTTCTAATATTCACTTTTTTTTATTTCGTGTCTTTGTTTCGTCCACAATTTCGTACAATTTGCATTGCTACTCGCAAAATCATAATCATAGTTTTGTTTTGCTTTTTTTTTTTTTCAGTTTGTTTACTGATTCTTGAGTCTCAAAATTATAATTAGAGTGTGCTGCGAAGGATACTGATTGTACAAATTTGCATTGCTACTCGCAAAATCATAATCATAGTTTTGTTTTGATTTGTTTTTAGTTTATTTATTGATTCTTGAGTCTGGAAATTATAATTAGAGTGCGGTGTAAAGGCCACTAACTTTGATTTGTTGATTTCAGTTCCTAAAGAACCAAAAGAAAGCAAGTTGTGAGTTAAAAGGCATTGTGAGCTTATTAGAGCAAAAAGCCTTGATATTTTTTTTTGTGATACACGAGAGGTGTGAGGATATATTTTATGCTACTAACCAAATTTTGCAGATTCAAAGAATATATGAAAACAACGAATCAGCTACACAAAACGCTAATGTAGCTTTTCAATTGCGAGCCATAGACCAACAACTTGAGCTATTGTCTAGAACATACAAGGATCTGAATGATGAGGTGAAATCAATAAAGTAATAGAATAGTGCGATAGATCGCTGAGGAAATACGGTCCGTATAGCTGTATGGAATGTCAGATCTGATTTTGAAGAGTTTGTTGACAAAAACGCAGATACAGGTGAAGATGGCTATGATTTTGCATCCACTGGCCAATGAATCAGGTTTGGACCGAACAGGGCTAGGAGGAATGTGAATTTTCATGGCATGGGCACTTATGAAGATATGGATGGGGACTTGGACACCATTAAACTGAAAATTCCTAACTTTTAATGTCATAACCCAATTCTAGGTTATTCCCCAAAAATTAATTTGTTTTTCAAAAATAAAAATCAAATAAAGACTGATAATGTGGAGAAAGTGGGACGAGATCTCAAGCTATAATTTTTAAAGATAATTCAAGGCCTAATTGTACCTTTTATGCCCAAAAATAAAGGAAACAATGCAAATTCAAGGCCAAAATTAAATTATTATTGGACAAATGTGTATAAACATTAAGTCCAAGGATATAATTAAATTTTTAATAGGCTAATTTGATTTAATCATGGACCAAATTAAATTTTAACTATGTTTAAGAATTATTTTGGGTCCAATTGAAGGATTTAATTAAGTGTAAGGACTTAATTATACTTTAAATGGGTCAAATGAATTTTATTTGGGGCTTAATTAGTGAAAAACTAAGTCCAATGACATAATTAAATTTTTAATAGGTCAATTTGACTTAATCATGGGCCAAATTAAATTTTAATTATGTTTAAGAATTAATTTCAGTCTAATTGAAGGATTTAATTAAGTGCAAGGACTTAATTATACTTTAAATGGATCAAATTAATTTTATTTGGGGCTTAATTGGTGAAAAAATTAAGTTTGGAAACTTAATTTGGGCTTAATTGAGAAGATTAAAATTTTAAGAGACCAAATTTAATTTTTACCAAGTTAATTGATTGAAATCAGGGGTAAAAATGCAAGAAAATTAAAGTTTTGGGATCAATTAGGGACTAAATGGATAAAATCCAAGACCAAGGACCATTATGCAACAAACGGCAAACTATGAAGACCTAATTGACAAAAACCAGGGATAAAATTAAAGAAATTAAAAATTTAATGATTAATTGGGGGCTTAATTGACAAAATCCGAGACTAAGGACCATATTGTAAAAGGCGCTTAACGTCGGGTTTTCAATTGAAGTTCAGCAGGAGCTTAATTGCATTAAATCCAAAGTTTAAAGTTAATTAGGAGTTCAATTGGAATTTAGTAAAAATCTTTATTTCAGTCCAAAACAGCATCGTTTTTACAAAAAAAATGATCGAATAACATGTCATCTAGTCACTATTTATTATCTTCTTTATTTTTCCAAAAAAACTAGTCCGGTCATCCACTTTATAGGTACATTTAATGCACTTAAAGTCCACCAAATTTGTCAAGTGTTGAGTCGAGTTCGGCCCAACCACTTCAAGCTAACTAGATCTCTGCCATGTCTGAGCTCAACCAAGATTAGCTAGGCCGACCCAGTGCATATAGATTTTTTTTTATGTTTTATTTTATTTATTATAATAATATATTATATCATTAAAAAAAATCAAAAATTTTTTTGAAAAATGCTTTTGGAAAATTTGTGATTTTCTCAAACATTTTTCTATCAATTTTACATAGTATCGAGTTGTATAGTTACATTGTAAAATACAAATCCAATATTAAAATAACGTTTTTCTCTAGAATAAAAAACAAAACAAAAAAATTCCAAAATTTTTGAAAAGTCCTTTTGAAAAATTTGTGATTTTCTCAAATATTTTTCTATCAATTTTACATAATATCAGGTTGTATATTTACATTGTAAAATACAGACCCAGTATTAAAATTCTAATTTTCTTTAGAAAAAAACTTCTTTTCCAATTCTCCCTAGGATCTAGATGTAGACTTTAATATTTGTGGGTGTAAAATTTCATGCTAAAATATACCCCTCAGGTATTAAAGATATAAAGTGTATATAAATGTGATGTTAATATTCAGACTTTAGAATGATTAATTAGGATTTAACCCAATAAGGTGGAGGCTCTCTCATGAAAAAGAGATCTAACTTAAAGAGATCTACCTTGAGCCTTAGAAAAGACAAATAAATAAAAACCTGACTTAAAAAAGACAATCAAACAACAAGGCAGCTTACCCTAGGTAGGGTGCATGCACTAAGGGTGATGCATCTTCCTCTTGCACAACCAATATCTTACTTATACTCTCGTAGACCAAATGTTCCTAGTAACCGTAATACTAAGTGGTGACTCCTAAAAATTAATCTTAATTTTCCAACACATAACACTCCTATCCAGAGGCATAACAAGAGCCTCCACCGTCGCCACTCTATGACAGGATGGCGACTCCACTAGGGACCCTTTTTGTTTGGTCGGACTAAGCTTTTTTTGTTTGATTTATTACCTTGTTGTTGGTCTTTAATTTTTATCTTGCATTTTATTGTTTTAGCATACATTTTAATTTTGCGAATAAACCCAATTCTAGGTTAGGTGGGGAGTAGCGGTCTGCCTCATGACTTTTGGTCAAGTTTCAGATTTGTGAACCATCCAACTATGAGCTGAGTATTTACTCGGTGATGGCGATCATACAATGCCCCAACCATCCCTTATAAACCCCCATACTGTTTTTATAAAAGGTAGTCACTGGGCAGTTCATAGACCTCTTGAGACTAGTTAGAAAATATATTCCTCATATAATAACCTAGAACTTATTTAAACTTTACAGGATTTTTTTGAGTTAAGACCATGACTTCCATCACCTTTTCAGAATACAAGGAAAGATCTGAGATGATGCAATTAGTTGAAAGGGATTGCCTAAGAACCAAGGTTGAATAATTACCATACATAACTAAAGTACACTATTCTGTAGACAACATAAAGAAGTTGGCCCCTATTCTAGGATATATTGATGAGAATCTATTTGAGAAGAAGTATGGAAGAATTACTCATCTGATAAGAATGCCTATTCAGATTTCAGCAGTCAAAGCCTTGATGCATTTCTAGGATCCAAGTTATAAATGTTTCACCTTTAGGGATATTGATAGAACTCCTACTCTTGAAGAGTATGCTTAGACCTTGAGTTTTTCAAATGACCCTTACAAAGTGTACTTAAGGCAAAGAATTGAGAGTACAACTGTAGTAGTTGCCAAACTTCTACATTTAGATCAAGTTGATTGATACAGGACATCCAATACAAGGTTCAAGTGGAAAATGATTGAGAATAAATTGAAGACATATAAAGAAAAAAGGGAGGTTGGGTGAACGATATCAAATAATTGCTTTTGCCATCTTTAGGTTAGTTTTGTTTCCTTCAGAAGTTGCTGGAATTATTAGCCTTAAAGCTATTAATGCCTTCCTTGAATTTAAAGAGACAAAGAACAACCCTACTTCAGCTATCTTAGCCAAAACCTTCCTATCTCTAAATCATTGCATGGGAAAGGGGTGATGCAATGCTATATTCCTCTCTTATTCTTGTGGATAGTTAGCCATCTAGAAGCATCAAAAGAAGTCTTTAATAATTTCTGGTAGTTTAACATGAGGCCTCTTGAGCTGGTGCTGACTAATTAGTGGAATAATTTGGATGAAAAGGCATGGGTAGAGAAATATCGAAAGCTTCCCCAAAGTAATTTCAGATGGAAAGCTCCTTGGGTAAATGGTTCATCTTACCTAATGACTTGTGGCAGCAAAGCGAGGGTCCCATTAATTGGCTTGACTGGTTATATTAGCTACTCACCCTTATTAGTGGCTAGATAGTTTGGAGGAGTACAATATGTACCAAGAACTTGGGGGTTGGTTGAATATACTGGTCCATTCAAAAAAGCTAGTTCTTGTGATAAGTTAAACGTCATTAGAAATGACTGGAAATAGCTTATTTTAGTTCGCAAAGAGGAGCTTCAAAAAGAGTTCTTACTTAGCCTCAATTATTCTATATGGAGGAGTGGCAGTTCATTAAAAGTACTTCAAGAGGCAATGGAGCTAGAGGTAACCTAAGATAAGTCATTCATGACATTAGAGTTGAAAACAAAAAGGGTCAACAATGAGAAAAACCTCCAAGAGGAACTAGATAAGCTGAGGATTGAGCTTAGCAAGAGCAAAAATCATTAGAAATTCCTAGAAAACTAACTTTTGAAAGAAGAAGAGATAAAAAAAAACTCACTATATCAGCAATTAAAGGAAAAAGATGAGCAAATTGTTAAGTTAAAGATGAACCAGCACAAAGCAAATGAACAACTGAAGTAGGGGAAGTCCAAGTATGATGAGCTGGTAAAGAAGAATGTAATGGTGGAGTAGGAATTGGTGACTCTAAAAAGGGCCTTAGAAAGTTTGGCTTCTTTGAAGAAAGAAAGGGACCAATATAAGTTAACGTGGGAACCTAAAAAAAAAAAACCAATTAGCTGATCTCACCATTGAAGAAGAAATAAGCTTAAGAACTTGATATCAAATGCAGGCTGAAGATGAGAAAGAAGCAAGAAAGGTAGCCGAGTTAGACATGAAGGGATACTTGGATAAAATAAATGGTATGAGAAACTGATTTTTTGAGATACAAGCCGAGCTTGAGTCCCGAGAGGAAGAAGTAAAGAGGATGCAAGAACAGTTCGAGAGGTGGTAAGACTATACCAGCAGCCTTAATATACAACTAAACGCTAAGGCAGCCAAGCTTGATATAAAGAAGGAGAAATTGCAAGGGCCAGAAAACAGATTCAGTAATTGAAAAAGATGGTTCAGATCTTGGAGAAAAACAATGAATCATTAGCCGCTAGTAATGGAACACTGCTTCAAGATAACACCTTGTTCCATCACAAGATTGAACAAACTAACAAGCTAATTGATATAGTGGCTCAAAAGGCAAATGAGCTACGAGTGAAGGCTTCCAAGATTGGCAACAGCCGTCAGAGATATGAGGAATAGCTGAATGAAATTTACTCTTTCATTAGGAATGTAGCCAATAGAGGAGTAACATTTGAGTAAAGATACTTGGTATGAACCATATGTATTTGCCTAAGCCTACTTCTGAATTTTTGTAATAAGTATGGAATTCAATCAATCAAAAGACTTCAACAAAACCTCTTTAAGTATATCAAATTTTAGATTCTACCTATGTTTGATAATGGAAGTAATGGATTAGCTCCTTAATTCATACACATACAACTTTTTCATTTTGCATTCATATTCATACATTATAACACATATGCATGCCAGGTCAAAATATAGATCCCTAAAAAGTCTACAACACTTGACTACGGGCAAGGAATATGGAAGATGAAAAGCATGCATATCGTGAAGCTCACTTCCAAGAAGAGTTCGATTCTTTAAAGGTTAGTATGGCTTGCCTCACTAGTTTATTCGAGCAAGCATTAAGGAATACCTCTAGTGAAGGCCCTTCCACTAGACTTGCCATTGCCTCATTAAATCAACCTGAAGAAATAATAAGAGAACAAGTACAGGAGCCCCAAAATAATCCAGCATTGGTGCAATCAACAATATCAGCACCTACAGTCGTAGATGCATTTGCTAGTGAGTCACACAAAACCGAGCCATTTGATGACATTGATCAAGACAAGATGATAGCACTAGAGGCTAGGATTATGGCCATTAAGGGAGTAGATTTATATGACCCTGTGAGAGCCACAGAAATGTGTCTAGTCCCTAATATGGTGATACCAAAAAAATTTTGAGTTCTTAAATTTATCAAATATACAAGAACTCAATGCCTTATTACACATCTCAAATCCTATTACAATAAAATGATAGAAGTAGTGCACGATGAGAAGCTACTAATGCATTTCTTCTAAGATAGTTTGAGTGGAGTAGCTTTGAGTTGGTATATAAGGTTAGATAATACCAGGATCTATAAATAGAAGGACCTCATAGGTGCTTTCATCAAGCAATATAAATACAACATGGATATTGCTCCTGATAGAACAAGTCTATCTAATTCAGAGAAAGGAGATAAGGAGAGTATAAAGGAGTATGCCTAGAGATGGAGAGATTTAGTAGCATAGGTACACCCCCCTCTCTTAGAAAAAGAAATGATTGCTCTGTTTGCTAACATGTTAAAAGCACCATATTACAAACATGTTATGGGTAGTTCGGCTCAATAATTCACTAACATTGTAATGATAGCAAAACGAATTGAGCAAGGAATAAAGAGTGGGAGAATCTCTGCACTCGTGGAAAAAAAGGGTTTTAGAGTAAAAAAGAGGGAGATTGATCATATGGAAAGTAGCTATAAAAACAAGAAAAGATCAATTCCAAAGATATAACGCTCCATCCCTTTCATCCTAAA
Organism: Populus ilicifolia; assembly: GCA_015708895.1. Classification (NCBI taxonomy): domain Eukaryota; kingdom Viridiplantae; phylum Streptophyta; class Magnoliopsida; order Malpighiales; family Salicaceae; genus Populus; species Populus ilicifolia. The sequence goes on along the minus strand of SRLM01000632.1, from coordinate 98,339 downwards.
TTGCCAACATTAATTTCAACTTTCCAATCCCAACCAAGAAACCCGAACCCTAAAAGCACCAAGTAAGAAACCAAGCTGAGAATTTCCCTAAAAAGAACTACCAAACAACCCAAGAACAATTGCCTCTATTGCCATTACCCCTAAATAAAATGTATTAAAAGCTGCTAAGTATCAAACAAATAGCCCTCATGCCTTTAACTCCCCTACAACTACCTTACCCCAGCTAGTATAAGTTAGACCTCACATGTGAATATCATATCGATGTAGCTGGGCATAGCGTCCACACCTACAATGCCTTCAAAAGAAAGCTTCTACAACTGATCAAAGTAGGACATATAACATTTAAAGATGCTTCTAATGTGAATACAAACCCTCTACCCAATCATGCTTCAAGTAGTGGGTCTACAAACATGTTAGAAATAGAACACTCAAAAATCTTAAAGGTGTCAATGGATAGGATCTACCAAATGATGGTAGATGCAAGATATAAAGGGGTAGCGAGAAATGTTGTGAACATTATAATATAAAAGGCCATGTGATTAGCCAGTATGAGGGTTTTCACAAAAATATAATGCAAATGATAAGTCATGGATTGCTGCGAATCAAGAAAGCAATAGGTGAAGAGGTGTTCATGATGGAAGCACCAAATAAAGAGGTATGTCGAGTACAATTCGTTATAGGGAAGCCATCTATATTGGTCTTATCGAAACTAGTAGTGGCATATAAAGGGAATTACAATGCCTTACCTCATGATTATGGGTGTTCCTTTAAAAGCACTCAACAACGGCCTATTTTTCAAACAAAAAATCAAGGATTAACCCATAGTGGCAAATGTTTCACTCCAGAAAAACTGGAAAAACAAAGAAAAGCTAAGGGTAAATAGGGGGTTAACGTGATCAAGGAAATAAACAAACCTATCAAGGATGAAGAAACTAATGAATTCTTGAAGTTGATGAAACATAGTGAATATAACGTTATTGAATAGCTTAGGAAAACTCCAGCAAGAATATCATTGTTGTCTTTAATCCTAAGCTCTAAGCCACATAGGAAGGCTCTACAAAAAGTATTGAATGAGGCATACATTCCTCAGGACATCAATCAAAAAGCTATAGAAGTGGGAAGAACCCAAGCTTTAAATATGTATACTTCAATAAAGATGAGTTGGGTCCTAATGGTGCGGGGCATAACAAGCCATTATATATTACAGTGCGATGTAAGGACATTATAATCGCAAAAGTATTTGTCGATAATGGTTCTGCACTTAACGTCCTACCAAGGCATATGTTGAAAGAAATGCTTATTGATGAGTCACATATGAAGCCTAGCACGTTGATGGTGAAAGCATATAATGGTTTGCCAAGACAAATAATTGGAACCTTAGAAGTGGAGCTATATGTAGGGCCGCAGATGTTCCTAATAACATTACAAGTAATAGACATTCACCCATCTTACAGCATACTACTAGGGAGGCTATGGATTCATGCCGCTGGAGTAGTGGCTTCTTCACTACACTAGTGTTTAAAATATGTTATAAATAAAAATGCTGATAATTGTTAAAGCTGAAGAGATAGTTTCCATGATAAAGAATATAGCCATACCCTTCATTGAAGTTAAAGATTGTAGAGATGGGGATATTTATGCATTTGAAATTATGAATATAGAATGGGTTCCTAAAGGAGCTGTGCTGAGAAAGCCCAGAATACCTTAAACGGTGAAAATGGCTGTTAGATGCTTTATGAAGAATGGTGCTCCTTTCTAGTATAATCCTAAGACTAGACCAATCAAGCTAAAGAATATGGATCAAAGATTTAGGCTTGGATATAAGCCTAAAAAAGATGACCACAAACGGGTTGCCCAAATTAGAAAGGAGGCAAGAATGACAAGGATTGAAGGAAGAGAGCCAAAAAAAGAGGAACTCATCATCCCATTGCTCCAAGTATCTTTCCCAAAGGCTACAGAAGTGATTAGATCTAGCATAGTAGATCTCCACATCAGTACCTTGGAGAGCCAAGAAGGGAAACAGATAGAGGAAATGGATCTGGAAGTGAAGGATGAAGTTCTACCATAACTTTCCATTCACACCATTAATGAACCCCTCCATGATTTTTTGTGCGAAGATTGGCTGAAGGAGAAGTGTACCAAAATTGGAAGATGGAGATTGCTCTTATTGTGTTTAAAAAGTAATTGCTCTTATTTGATCATGTTTGGATTTGTTTTGACTTATGCTGATCTTATTTAGCTCGTGATACTACAAGATTTTCTATATTAATCGAGCACTTTTGTTTTAATGAGATCATGTATTTTTTTATGTCCAATGTGTCTTCATCTTCTTATCCTTTCACGAATCACACTTACACAAGCATACCTTGCACTTTTAGGAATCTTGAAAGTTCCATCGATTCACAAAAACACTACACTAAAAATAATTGGCCAAACTTTGATAATATGGTTATAATGAGCGATGAAGAATGGGAGGAAGAAGATATAAAAGAATTTACTAGGTTGGTAGAAAACTCCGAGAAGACTTAGGAAGCTGTTAATGAGAAACTAGAAGCCATCAACTTGGGAAATCAACAAGAAAAGAAGGAACTAAAGATTGGCACTCTTATTACAACTCGGGAAAGAGATAAACTAGTCTCTCTTTTACATGAATATGCAGATGTTTTTGCTTTGACTTATGCAGATATACCTAGTCTAGATACTACCATAATAGTACATAAAATTCCCTTAATAGAAGGAAGCAAACCAGTTAAGCAGAAAACCAAGCGAATGCACTCAGACATATTGCTCAAAGTAAAGGTTAAGATTTAAAAACAATAGGATGCAGGGTTTCTAGATGTAGTCCAATACCCTCAATGGGTAGCCAATGTGGTTGTAGTCCCAAAAAAGGATGGCAAGATCCAGGTGTGTGTGGACTATAGAGATTTGAATAAAGCAAGCCTAAAAGATGATTTTTCTTTACCTTACATAGACATTCTAGTTGATAATGCTGCAAGAAATGCTACATATTCTTTCATGGATGGACTCTCTGGTTAAAACTAGATAAGAGTGGCGGAAGAAGATAAAGAGAAGACCATTTTTATCACACCATGGGGAACATTCTGCTATAAATTAATACCATTAGGTTACCCTTTTCCATGATATAATGCACTGAGAAGTAGAGGTTTATATGGATGACATATTTGCAAAATTAAAAAAGAAAGAAGATCACGTGCAAGTATTAAGGAGACTATTTGAAAGGCTGCAAAAATTCCAACTAAAGTTGAACCCTGCAAAATGTTCATTTGAGGAAAAATAGGAAAATTACTAGGCTTCATAGTAAGTAGTCAAGGAATAGAAGTTGATCCTGATAAAGCCAAAGCTATCCAGGAGATGATGCAGATCAACCTACCACCAAGCGTAATCATGCCAACAACCCATTAGAGGTGTCAATTGGGCCAATCACAAGAGTTAGGGCTAAGAAGCTTAAAGAAGCATTGAATGGGCTTGTTCAGAACATATGGAACAAAATGGACCTAGAGGGGCTTCGGACATTTAAGGAGCATGAAGGACAGCCTTTAATTCATTTAATTCAGCTTATCTAGGATGGTATTTTGTTTGGGACTTCTCAAGAGTGACAAATCTGATTCTAGCTTATCTAGGATGGTATTTTCGGATTTTTAGTATTTTTAGAATTTTCTTTTTAGTTTTTGGGTTATTATTACTTATTTGGGTCAATTGTAAGTGGGCTTCATATAAGTCCACCTAAGGGAGGGTTTCTTTAAGTTCAAATTTAGTATAAATAGAGGCATAACCAAACATGTAAAGGTTACGCAATTTTCAGATCAATAAAACTTCTTTGCTGCATTTATTGTGTGTTGGTGTAATAATCTCCCTTTCTTGGTTCTCTAAAGAATTGAAAACGACTTATTGAAGAACAACTATCTTTGTGGCGTTATCCTTATACTTCTCGTTCGTGGATCAATATTCATTAGGTGGGGGTTCTCCGTTTTCAATAGTGTTGGTGCCTAGATACAAGTTATGTTTGTGTCACACTTCTATCAAACTTGATTTACATGGCTTTCTGGGAATTGGCGTCTTTGCATGTGGATTGCGTGACCATGTGATCATAAGGTTCGCATCATTTGATATCAGAGCTTGGCTCCATTAACCAGGTTATATCCTTCTGAAATTTTCGTTTCTTGTTAATTCCGTAAAAATTCCTTAATATCCAATTTCTTCTTCTCCTCGAATTTGCAGCATATAAAAAGAAAAAAAAATTATTTCATTATGTTATTGTTCAAAATATATCAGTAGCATAAAAAAACAAAAGAAAATAGAAAAGAAAAGAAAAATTGTTCAGAAAGACGTTTATTTGATTCTACCGCATAAAACTAAACTAGAGACAATTGGAACAAATCAACTTGGAATTAGCTCAAATTTGATATTCTAATTATTGGGGTCCTAATCGCATTACATATCAAATTCGGGGTCAATTGGATATCATTTGTTTTGGGTTTCAAATTCAAGTCTAACTAGGTCTGATTCATAATGTTTTTACGTCAGTATATCAAACTTTGTCATAAATTGCTCAAAACTTATGTTTTGTCTATCTGGGTTGATATGACACTATATCTAAAATTTTAACTCAATTGGACATCTGATTGTGCATCAAAAGTATCATTAAGTCTCTTATTTTACATATGTATTTATTGTTTTTATTTGGTCTTTTTATAATAATTGATGTGTTTTTTAGTAATGAAGTTTGTTTTAATATTTCAATAGGTTTTTGGAGCTTAAATGAATTAATTCAAGAAATTCAACATCGGAATTAAGAACAAAGAATTGAAGAGACATTTAGTTGAAGATTGAAGCAAATCTTGGTTGAAATAAGTGCTCCAAATTTATCCCAAAAATCAATTCTATTCCAATTCTAGAAAAGAATATCATATGATCTATTTGAAGCCCAAACTTGCCTTATGTTGTGTGCAAACTTCAACCATTAAACACTCAAGGTTTCAATGTCAATCTTAGCCCAAATAATAAGTACATTTGTATACTTATTTGATGTTCAAATTCAGCCCAAAATCAGCCCCAAATCAGCCCTAAATCAACCCCAAATCAACCTTCAAATCAGCCCAAACACAATCCATGATCTTACATGTCCACACAACAACAATTGATTTATTTTGGGTAATTCATTGATCCAAGAAGGCAAGCACATGGATGGAAAGCTGGAGGGGATATTTTTACATTATTTTGGGTCAAATGAGGAAGAAAAACGTGCACCAAAGTGGTTGCAAAGTTGTCCTGATTTGATTTTTCAGAACACCTTTTGGTGTTTTACCCATAACTTTTGTCTCAGGTGTCCAAATGCGCTGTTCTTTAATTATCTGGAAAGGTGACAGAATTTCCTATAAATATGTCTCTAATAGACATCTCGAAAAAAAGCTTCTAAGAGGGT
>SRLM01000632.1:65603-91912 GCA_015708895.1 Populus ilicifolia | reverse complement strand
TGTTAATAGTGCTTATTAGTTGGAGAGTGAATTTCTTAATTTGTTGTACTTTTATTTTTGAGTTATTACTTTTATTTGTAATTTTTCTTTCTTTCTTTTTCCTTTCCTTTCATATTCATATAATTGTTATATTATTATTATTATTTTATCATGGCTAATGTTGAAGATGTAGAGGGTGAAGGGAGTGTTCAAGGTAATGGACCTCCACAATTCAATGATCAACCTAATTTTCGAACTCTTAGAGAGTATCTTCACCCGGCTAGACAAAGTACACCTTCGTGTATTATCTTACCTCTTAACCAACAAGCCTTCAATTTGAAACCGGGCATGATTCAACTTCCCACATTTCATGGTATGGATTCTGAAAATCCATATATACACATTAAAGACTTTGAAGAGGTATGTAATACTTTTATTGATAGAACATGCACCGAGGAAACTATTCGGCTTAAATTGTTCCCATTCTCGAGTCTTCAGTTTATTTCCATAATATCCATCATATTTGGGTGTTGTTTATTTTTTATTCGAGTCTTCAGTTTCGTTCATATTTCGAATAGACTCGCTTGCTACTCACGAGACTATCATCGCAGTTTTGTTTTGCTTGTTTTCTAGTTTTTTTTATTACCTCTAGAGTCATATATATAATTGGATTGGGCTGCCAAGTTAGTTCTATTTGGTATTGGTTTCAGTTTCGCAAGAACCGTAAGAAGGTGAGACGAGAGGTGTGAGAGGATATTAAGAGTGTTTGAGCAAAACACGAGTGATGTAAGGATAAATTTTCTTTTACCACTAGCCACTTTTTGCAGGTACTATCATGTCAGATTAAAATAATACACTGCCCCATCCCGAGGGAGAACTTACATTTCAAATGCAAGCCATGACACAAATGATGGAAAGGATGAATTTTGTGATGGGAAATGTGTGTGACAGACTTGATAGGGTGGAGAAACGTGTAACGAGGATGGTACGAGCACCCAAAATGTGAAGCTTGGGGTAGAACCGAAAGTAAACAATAGCAGTAGGGCCAACAGGGCAAGGTGGGCTGATTGTGATTATTTTGAGGAGGTCGTTGGTGATATTGGTGATGGTGGTTTTGATGATGAGGCCATAGACTACCGGGAAGGTTTTCAGCAGCCTAGAAACCGAAGGGATTATGGGAATAGAACTAGGGGCCAATTTGGCCAAAGAGAAAATTTTTGTAGTGTTGGGGGACATGCTGATTTAGATGGTGATTTGGATGCCATCAAACTGAAAATACCTTCTTTTCAAGGTAAAAATGATCCCGAGGCATATTTGGAGTGGGAAAAAAAGGTGGATTGGATTTTTGATTGCCATAACTATTTGAAAGCGAAGAAAGTGAAATTGGTAGTCAACGAATTCATTGATTATGCACTGATTTGGTGGGATCAGAATGTTACTAGTAGAAGACGGAGTGGAGAGAGGTCGGTAGCGTCCTGGGAGGAGATGAAAGTGTTGATAAGAAGGCGATTTGTGCCTAACCACTATTATAGAGATTTGTATCTGAAATTGCAGGGTTTGAATCAGGGTTCTAGGTCCGTGGATGAGTATTTCAAGGAAATGGAGATTGCCATGATTCGGGCCAACGTGATTGAGGATCGGGAAGCTACTGTGGCTAGGTTTCTAAATGGACTGAATAGGGACATTGTGAATGTTGTAGAATTACAACATTATGTGGAATTGGAAGACATGGTCTATATGGCAACGAAGGTAGAGAGGCAAATAAAGAGAAGGGGCAGTACACGTTTTCAAATCAATTCGGCTTCATCTTCCTCAACATGGAAGCTGAATTTATAAAAAGGGGGGCTGTCCAACCAAAGCCTTATGCAAAGGCTGAATCACCTAAGGCCAAAAAGGATACTTATACGGATGAGAAAGATAAATCTGAATCTCAACCTACTCGTGATAGAGATATTAAATGCTTTAAATGTTTAGGGAAGGGGCACGTTACATCTCAGTGTCCAAACCAAAGAGTTATGCTTATAAGAGACAATAGGGATGTTGAATCTGAAAGTGAAGAGATGCCACCTTTGGTGGATTGTAGCGATGAGGAGATTGCATATTCGGTTGAGGGGGAGGCTTTGGTTATAAGACGTGCGCTAAACATGCAAATCAAAGAAGATGATGTAGATGAGCAACGGGAAAATATATTTCACACTCGATGTCATATCCAAAACAAGGTATGTAGCATGATAATTGATGGAGGTAGTTGTGCTAATGTTGCTAGTGATACATTAGTGAAGAAATTGAATCTGAGTTGTATTAAGCATCTGAGGCCTTATATATTGCATTGAATGAATGTGGTGAAGTGAGGGTTACAAAGTAGGTTTTGATTGCGTTTGCTATTGGAAAGTATTCTGATGAGATTTTATGTGATGTCGTCCCGATACATGCTAGTCAATTACTTTTGGGGCGTCCATGACAGTTTGATGGGAAAACGATTCATGATGGGTTTAGAAATAGGTTCACTATTGTAAAGGATGGTAAAACCATCACTCTTGTACCTCTTTCTTCGAAACAAGTGTATGATGATCAAATGAAATTAAAAAAAAGAATGCGAGGATGGGAAGAGTGAGGACAATGGTGAGAGAAAACCATCAAATTCAGCTAACCTAAATCATTAATTAAACCGGTTAGGAGTGGAGGTAAAAACTGAGTGAAGAAAGTAAGCTTGTGTGATGATAATAGTGTGGAAAAATTAAAGAAACAACCTAATTTTTATGCAAAAAGATCTCAAATCAGATTTGCATTTTTCACTAATAAGCCAATGATCTTACTTGTGTATAAGGAGGCTTATTTTAACACTAACGATCTTGATTCTGCTATTCCTAGTATGGCTGTTTCTTTGATGCAGGAGTTTGATGATGTATTCCCTGAAGACATCCCTAATGGATTACCACTATAAAGGGGGATTGAAAATCAAATTGATCTTGTGCCTGGAGCTTCAATTCCTAACCGTCCAGCATACAGAAGTAACCCCGAGGAGATGAAGGAGCTTCAAAGGCAAGTAGATGAGTTGATGATGAAGTAGTACATTCATGAGTATGAGTCCTTGTGTTGTGCCAGTGCTACTTGTGCCTAAAAAGGATGGAACATGGAGAATGTGTGTCGATTGTCGTGCCGTCAATTACATAACAGTAAAGTATCGACATCCTATTCCTAGGCTTGATGACATGCTAGATGAGTTATATGGATCATGTATTTTCTCTAAGATTGATTTAAAAAGTGGGTACCATCAAATTAGGATGAAAGAGGGTGATGAGTGGAAAACTGCATTTAAGACTAAGCATGGTTTATATGAGTGGTTAGTAATGCCGTTTGGACTTACAAATGTGCCTAGCACGTTTATGCGTTTAATGAATCATGTCTTGCGTTCATTTATAGGTAAGTTTGTTGTTGTGTATTTTGATGACATTTTGATCTATAGTAAGAACTTAAATGAGCATCCTGATCATTTGCGTAATGTACTTAGTGTGTTGCGTAGTGAGCAATTATATGCTAATCTTAAGAAGTGCACCTTTTGCATGGAAAAAATTGCATTTCTTGGCTATGTTGTTACTATACAGGGTATCGAGATGGACGAGGAGAAAGTTAAAGCCATCCGAGATTGGCCTACACCAAAATCGGTAAGTAAGGTAAGGAGTTTTCATGGACTTGCTAGTTTTTATAGAAAGTTTGTGAAGGATTTTAGTACTATTGTTGCACCTTTAACTGGAATTGTGAAAAAGTCTGTTGGATTCAAATGGAATGATGCACAAGATGAGGCTTTTAAATTGTTGAAGAATAAGCTTTGTTCGGCACCTGTTTTAGCTTTGCCAGACTTTACAAGAGCTTTTAAAGTAGAATGTGATGCGTTAGGTATTGGTATAGGAGCTGTGTTAATGCAAGATAGGAGGCCAATTGCATATTTTAGCAAAAAACTTAATGGAGCAACCTTGAATTACCCTACATATAACAAGGAGCTCTATACCTTGGTAAGAACTTTAGAGATGTGGCAACATTACCTATAGCCCAAGGAGTTTGTGATACATTCTGATCATGAATCATTGAAGCACTTGAAAGGGCAAGGTAAATTGAGTAGGAGACATGCTAATGGGTTGAATTTCTTGAAACATTCCCGTATGTGATCAAGTATAAGCAAGGGAAAGAAAACATTGTGGTTGATGCACTTTCACGCAGGTATGTTCTTTTATCTACTTTGGATGTGAGATTTCTAGGGTTTGAACACGTAAAAGAAGTGTACAAGGATGATAGTGATTTTGCTAATGTTTACAATGCTTATGAAACTTCAGCTTTTAGTGATTTTGCTAATGTTTACAATGCTTATGAAACTTCAGCTTTTGGAAAGTTTTATAAACTTGATGGATATTTGTTCAAAGAGAGTCATTTGTGTGTTCCATTAAGTTCTATGCGTGAGTTGCTTGTACGTGAAGCACATGGAGGCGAGTTGATAGGGCATTTTGGTGTTGTTAAGACTTTGGACGTGTTGCAAGAGCATTTTTATTGGCCTAAAATAAAAAAAAAAAAGATGTGCAATGCATATGTGATAAATGCATAACTTGTAGGAAAGCAAAGTCTAGGACTCAACCACATGGCTTGTATACCCCTTTGCCTATACCTAAAGAACCTTGGGTAGACATTTCGATGGACTTCGTCTTGGGTTTACCTAGGTCAAAACGGGGTGAGGATTCCATCTTTGTAGTTGTTGATAGGTTTTCAAAGATGACACATTTCATTCCATGTCATAAAACTAATGATGCAACTAACATTGCTGATTTGTTCTTTAGGGAGATAGTACGACTTCACGGGGTCCCTAATAGCATTGTTTCTGATAGAGATGTTAAGTTCCTTAGCTATTTTTGGAAGGTGTTATGGGGAAAAATGGGTACTAAACCGTTGTTTTCAACTACTTGTCACCCCTAAACAGATGGACAAACCGAAGTAGTTAATAGGACCTTAACACAACTTTTGCGTGGTGTCATTCAAAAGAACTAAAAGAATTGGGAAGATTATTTGCCATTTATTGAGTTTGCATATAATCATAGTGTGCATTCTCCTATTGAATTTTCACCGTTTAAAATTATGTATGGATTTAACCCTTTAATTCCAATGGATTTGATTCCTTTGTCTATTGATGAAAGGGCTAGTTTGGATGGTAATCGTAAAGCACAGGTGGTGAAAACTCTTCATGAGAGTGTGCGGCAATAGATTGAAAAGAGCAATCGTGTGTATGCAACCAAAGCCAATAAGGGGCGCAAACATGTTGTCTTTCAACCTGGCGATTGGGTTTGGGTGCATATGCGTAAGGAGAGATTTCCGGCCCAGAGGAAGTCAAAGCTACAACGACGAGGAGATGGGCCATTTCAGATCCTTGAGAGGATCAATGACAACGCTTATAAAGTTTGATTTGCCGGTGAGTATAGTGTTAGTGCTACCTTTAATGTTTATGATCTTACTCTGTTCAATGTAGGTGATGATTTGAGGTCGAATCCTTTTGAAGAGAGAGGGGATGATGCAAATCAGCCTAACACCAAGGGTAATCATGCCAACAACCCATTGGAGGTGCTAATTGGGCCAATCACAAGAGCTAGGGCTAAGAAGCTTAAAGAAGCATTGAATGGGCTTGTTCATAACATATAAAACAAAATGGACCTAGAGGGGCTTGATACATTTAAGGAGCATAAAGGACAACCTTTAATTCATTTAATTTATATCCAAAAAGAGCCCAATTCATGTGGAACAAGGGGTTGATGTGTCCGGCCTAATACCAGCCTTGTTAGGCTTGTCTTTTTCTAATACTAAAAGGATAAAGAATCAGCAATTTATTCTAGAAAGTTGGTCATATCTTATTCCTAAAGAGGGGAGGACTATTTAATGCTTTTCGTCACTTAGGAAGGAAAGTAATTAAATCAGCAACACAAATTTTCCAAATCAGATTTTTTCAATTTTATTTGGGACTTCTTAAGGGTGACAAATCTGATTATAGCTTATCTAGGATGGTATTTTTGGATTTTTAGTAATTTTAGATTTTTCTTCTTAGTTTTTGGGTTATTATTACTTATTTGGGTCAATTGTAAGTGGGTTTCATATAAGTCCACCTAAGGGAGGTCCATTAGGGTTTCTTTAAGTTCAAATTCGGTATAAATAGAGGCATAACCAAACATGTAAAGGTTACATAATTTTCAGATCAATAAAACTTCTTTGCTACACTTATTGTGTGTTGGTGTGATAATCTCTCTTCCTTGGTTCTCTAAAGAACTGAAAACGACTTATCGAAAAACAACTGTCTTCGTGGCATCATCCTTAAACTTCTCGTTCACGAATCAATATTCGTTGGGTGGGGGTTTTCTATTTTCAATAGTGCTGGTACCTGGATACAAGTTATCTTTGTGTCATACTTCTATCAAACCTGATTTACATGGCTTTCCAGGAATCGGCGTCTTTGCGTGTGGGTTGCGTGACCATGTGATCACGAGGTTCGCATCACCTAGTACACAACTCATAGCTGTTTCTATTATTGTCAAATACAAGATCAAAGGCCTCCTTATGGTTAGAGGTACTAGCAATGGTGGATTTTGCAAATACCTCTTTGTTTTATCAAAGGCCTCTAGATAGTCATTATCCCATACTCTAGGATTTTTCTTCCTAAGTAAACAAAAAATTGGCTCACAAGTCACTGTTAGTTGAGATATAAAATAAGCTATGTAATTTAGGTGCCCAAGGAAACTTCTTACTTCCTTTTCTATCTTAGGTGCAGGCATCCTCTAAGGGTAAGGAAGGAGTTGAATCTAAAAATTACAAAGAAAAGACTGATTCTCTGCTAGTACTTCCATTTCCTCAAGCCATGACCAAACAAAGGAAAGTCAATCACAACTCCGAAATTTTCGAAACTTTCAAACAAGAAAGAATCAATATACCTTTGTTGGATGCTATTAAACAGATTCCTTCCTATGCTAAATTTTTAAAAGATCTATGCATTGTGAAGAGGAAACTGAATGTGAAAAAGAAAGTCTTTCTAGTCGAACAAGTAAGTGCTATTCTTCAGAACAATAATTCTTTGAAATATAAAGACCCTGGTTGTCCTACAATTTCGTGCTTTATTGGAGAGCATAAAAATGAAAGAGTCTTACTTGATCTTAGTGCTAGTGTGAATTTACTTTCATATTCAGTTTTTCAGAGTCTCAATCTAGGTGAGTTAAAACCAACTTCTATAACTCTTTTACTTGCTGATAGATCTATAAAAGTGCCTAGAGGAATAATTGAAGATGTGTTAGTACAAGTCGATAAATTCATTTATCCTGTGGTTTTTATTATCTTGGACAAACAACCTATTGAAGTATGTAATTCATTTTCTGTTATTTTAGGACGTCCATTTCTTGCAACTTTTAACACATTGATTAATTGTAGGAATGGACTGATGAAGCTATCATTTGAAAACATGACATTGGAAATGAATTTTTCAATATTTACAAGAAGCCTAGAGATGATAATGATTTACAAGAAGTGGACTTTACTGAAAAATTAATTCATGATCAATTTCCAACCACTTCTAGTGAAATTGAGATTGATGAATCTGATGATTTGCAAATGATTTATTTTCAGGAAGAATCAAAGACAAGAAATTGGAGGCCATAACTTGAGGAATTGCCACCACGATCAATTAAATCCATACCTTCAAGTGTTCAACCACCCAAACCTAATTTGAAGTCGTTGCCATCCAATCTCAAATACTCATTTTTAGGAGAAAATGAAACTTTTCCGATAATAATCTCTTCCAAACTTAATACACATCAAGAACGTAAGTTATTACAAACTCTGAAAATGCATAAAAATGCATTAGGATGGACCATCGCCGACTTAAAAGGAATTAGTCCTTTGATTTGTACACACAGAATTTATTTGGAGGAAAATGCTAAACCCTCTAGAGAAATGCAACGAAGGCTAAATCCTAATATGAAAGAAGTAGTGAAAAATAAAGTCATTAAGCTTCTAGATAATGAAATTATTTATCCTATTTCTGACAGCAAATGGGTAAGTCCTACCCAAGTTGTACCCAAGAAGTCTAGAGTCACTATGATATCAAATGAAAACAATGAGTTAATTCCCACTAGAACTGTTATCGATTGGCACATGTGCATTGACTATAGGAAACTTAATGGATCATTTTCCATTACCTTTCATGGATCAAATCCTAGAAAGAGTTACAGGTCATGAATTTTATTATTTCCTGGATGGCTATTTGGGTTACAATCAAATTGAAATTGCATTGGAAGATCAAGAGAATACTACTTTCACATGTCCATTTGGTACTTTTGCATATCGAAGGATGCCTTTTTCAAAGATGCATGCTTAGTATATTTAGTGATATGGTTGAACATTTTCTTGAAATTTTCATGGAAGACTTTTCTGTTTTTGGCGATTCATTTGATGATTGTTTGACTAACTTAGAAAAGGTTTTGGCCAGGTGTGAAGAGAAGAATCTTGTGCTGAATTGGGAAAAATATCACTTTATGGTAACAAACGGCATTGTACTTGGTCACATTGTTTCATCAAAAGAAATTGCGGTTGACAAATCTAAAATCGAGTTAATTGCAAACTTACCAACACCAAAATCTATTAAAGATGTTAGATCATTCTTAGGACATGCTAGTTTTTATAGAAGGTTCATCAAAGATTTTAGCATAATATCTAAGCCCTTAAGTAACCTTCTAACAAAGGATAATATTTTTGAATGGACTAAACATTGTGAAAAAGCCTTTATTAAACTTAAAAACTTGCTTACTTGTGCTCCTATCATTCAACCTCCTGATTGGTCATTATCTTTTGCAATAATGTGTGATGCTAATGATTATCCTGTAGGTGCGGTTTTGGGACAAAGAAAAGATAAGAAACCTTATGTAATTTACTATGCAAGTAAAACTTTAAATAATGCTCAAAAGAATTATACCACCACTGAAAAAGAATTACTTGTAGTAGTATTTGCATGTGAAAAATTCAGGACTTATCTTATTGGCTCACCTGTTGTATTTTTTAGTGATCACGCAGCATTGAAATATCTCATTTCTAAGAAAGATTCTAAGGCTAGATTGGTGCGATGGATTTTGTTACTTCAAGAATTTGATATCACAATCAAAGATAAGAAAGGCAGTGAAAATGTTGTCGTAGATCACTTGTCAAGATTGACAATAAATTCAAAAACTAACATCACACCAATCGATGACTACTTTCCCGATGAATCTTTACTTTATGTCTCTACAATGCCTTGGTTTGCTAATATTGTTAATTTTCTTGTTTCAGGACAATTGCCAGCTCATTGGAGTAACCAAGATAAAAGAAAGTTCTTGAATGAAGTGAAGAACTTTTATTAGGATGACCCTTATTCATTCAAATATTGTCCTGATCAAATATTTTGAAGATGCATTCCTGACAATGAGGTAAGTAGTGTCATTAAATTTTGTCATTCTGAGGCATGTGGGGGCCATTTCTCATCAAGAAAGACAACTGCAAAAATCTTACAAAGTGGATTTTATTGGCCCACCATGTTCAAAGACTCACATGCATTTTGCAAGTCTTGTGAAAATTGTCAAAATTTGGGATCAATTTCAAAACATCACATGATGCCTTTAAATCCTATTCTTGTCATTGAGATCTTTGACTGTTAGGGTATAAATTTCATAGGTCCATTTCCTCCTTCATTTGGTTTCTTGTACATATTAGTCGCAGTAGATTATGTTTTAAAATGGATAGAGGCAATTCCAAGTCGAAACAATAATCATAAAACAGTGATAAAGTTTTTGAAAGAAAATATTTTGAGTCGATTGGAGTCCCTCAAGCCATAATAAGTGATGGTGGAACACATTTCTGGAACAAGCCATTTGAGTCTTTAATGAAGAAATATGGAATCACACACAAAGTTGCCACCCCTTATCACCCTCAAACAAGTGGACAAGTAGAGCTTGCTAATAGGGAGATAAAACACATTTTGAAGAAAACAGTGAACCCTAATAGGAAAGATTGGTCTTTAAGACTTAATGATGCACTTTCGGCTTATCAAACTGCTTATAAAACATCATTAGGTATGTCACCTTATAGACTAGTCTATGAAAAACCTTGTCACTTGCCTGTGGAACTTGAACATAAAGCTTATTGGGTTATTAAAGCTTTCAATTCAAATCTGGATGATGCTAGTCAACTGCAAAATTTACAAATAAATAAGCTTGAGGAAATTAGAAATGATGCATATGAAAATTCAAGAATTCATAAAGCAAGAATCAAAAAGTTTCATGACAACAATATACTGAGAAAAACATTCAATGTTGGTCAAAAAGTCTTACTTTATAATTCTCGACTGCATTTATTTCCTGAAAAATTAAGATCAAGATGGAGCGGTCCTTTTATTGTTAAACAAGTGTATTCATATGGGGCCTATAACATCGAGAATCCAAATAATGACAATGTTTTCAAGGTAAATGGACAACGTCTGGAAGTTTACTTTGACAATTTTTCAGTTGAACATGACTCTATTGAATTAGGTGATCCTGTATATAAAGATTGATTATTATTATTATTATTATTATTATTGAGTGATTTTTGCTAGTTTCTCTTACCCCGGTCAAATGGTGGATAACGGTACTCCGTGACATAAGTCAGTTCTTTTAGTTTCCCACAATAACTAATATTTGTATATACATTTCTGTAATTCTTTGAATCTCTCTTCCAACTCTCATTTGAAAATGGACACTAATCTTGCAAAATTGAAAAAGTATTTTCCCACTATGCCTCATAATGCGATTACAAAAATTTACCGTGCTAGATGTGCAAGATTGAGAGTATTAATGAATCATGGAATTCTTGAAGATATTCGCTGGTTGATTGAAGCAAAAGTCTGATTATCAGGTGAGTACTCTAACTCCTTTATTTCACACAAGCCTGGAACAGGTAAAAGCACTTTTGCAAAGGAACATCATGCAAAACGACTGAAAGTTTGTCATCGATGTGTTAGATGGACTTGTAATACACAATGTCGTTCTTTAGGAATGATATCTATAAACCGTGAAGATAAAATACAATTCATTAAGGATGGCCTGAGTAAGCAGTCTTTAAATAACCTTCTATTGACTCTTGAGACGCATCCTAGTGGAGATGTGCATCGTGCAATTCATGATTTATGGCCGCTATTTCATAAAGAACATGATCAACTTAGTTTTGGAAATCTGACTAAAAAAGACCCTGTTTGTCAGTTTTTAAGAAAACTGGATGGGAAGCCTATCCCCGACCCATAGAGGATGTGAGCCACAATTACAACTACTTGTACATACACATGCTTTTTCAAAAGTAAATAAATAAAGAGAGAGAGACTCTAGTTGGCCTACATATAGGTGGTATGATTGCCTTTCTAATTTCTCATCTATAAAACCCTCTTTTCCTTCCTTTCCTTTCTACTGAACATTCAACAAATACTGAAGTGTGTAGAAATGGCAAGTTCCTCAGGTCATCACATAAGAAATATTTGTGTTTTCGGTGGATCTAGTCCTGGGAAAGAAAATGAGTTTTTTAGAATCAGCAAATCATCTTGGTCAAGTGTTAGCTGAGAGAAAGATTCATTTAGTATATGGGGGAGACAGTCTTGGGTTAATGGGAGGTGTGTCAATAGCTGCATTTTTAGGAGGTAGTCAAGTTTTAGGGGTCGTCCCCGAAGCTTTAGCACAAGGGGACATCATTGGAAAAACAATTGGAGAGGAACTACAGGTCTCTACAATGTCAGCTCGAATGAATGCAATGTTTAACCATGCTGATGCCTTCATTGCTTTACCAGGTGATCTAGGCACATTGGAAGAGATATTTCATATTTCCTCTTGGGCCCAACTGCACATTCACCATAAACCCATAGGTTTGTTAAATGTTAATGGTTATTATGATAAGTTGTTTTCTTTTCTTGATCACACTGTGGAACATGAATTTCTAACATCTTTTGAACGACAAATCATAATCTCTGCTGCTACTGTTGAACAATTGATTGACCAACTACAATCTTTCATTCCTGTAATTGATTACAATCTTTCATTCCTGTAATTGATTCTTTCATGAGTCGTATAAATTGATCAACTAAGGAAAGCCGTAAAAAGTATAGATTGGATTTGAGCCTCTATTTGTGAATCTTTGTGTCTTTTGGTTTTATTATTGTGTTTTGTTGTTATTTATATTTGTCTCAGTGTGTTTCAAGTTTGTCAGTGTTTGTTATTTCAGGTGATATCTTCTATACTCTATCTTTCTACCTTTAAACATTGAGGACAATATCTTGTTTTAGTTGGGGGAAAAGGGTAGTAGTTTAAAAAAAAACTATGTTTTCTATTTCATAAAGCATGTGCAAAATGGTTGTTACTGTGATGGCAGAGTAAGGAGAATCTTTTATGACTCTTGAGATGCATCTTAGTAATCATTCGTAACAAGGTCTATCATAATACTTCTTGAAATATTTAGATTTACAAACTCTTGCATTGTTATCATTTAATTCTGCTCATATACTTATTTAACATGTATTCTTAAACCTTAATTTATACACAAACACTTCAACATATGATTGTGGGTTGCATATTGGATTATTATATTATTCATGTTCTTTTGTTAAAGGTAACAACTAAGGGAAAGAGATAGTATATAATTTTTTAAAAAAAAAGAAGGAAAAAAAAGAAAAAAAATGATAATAATAAAAATATAGTTAAGTTCAGTTTCGTAGCTTCCATAACCTAAGCAATTAAGCCCGAAGGGGTGTTTTAACACCTAATACCCTAAAGTCAACTAACTTGGGAGCTATTAGCTCAACGTTTGTTACATGGGTTGAAGAGAAAAGCTTAAGGGAATCAAACATTGCACTATCTACATATCAGTATCTGCGACCCGAGTTACTAAGCTCGTAAGGGTGTCTTAACACCTAATGCCCTAAGACCAACTGGTTTCGAAGTCATTAGCTGAAAGCTCGTTACATGGGTTAAAGATGCATGGTGTTTTAAATTATATGTATATATAATAAAGAAAAGAAAAAAAAAGAAAAAGAAAAGAAGACAAAAATAATAATCCCAACCCAAGGAAGTTAACCTTAAACATTAGAACAAAAATTTAGTTTTCTTCCAAGAAAAGCCCCATAATTATGTAGTGATACATTAAGCACAAAAGAAAGGCTTATAAATATCTTGTTAAGAGGTATTGAGCAGGTATATAAATATAACGAGAGTTTGTTTATCTAGATAGAGTAATGGAAGTTAAATGATGAATACCTTACTTTGTGGAATTTGTAAATTGTTTTTCTATTTTAACGCTTTGATTACTAAGGACTAGTAATAAGTTAGTTGGGAGGTGTGATTAGTACTTAAAATTGCATTTTTATCATGGTTTTATATCATCATTTTGCACTTGAAGTATCAATAACTCCTTAGCTAAAGTACATTTTATAATAATTTATCTAATAATATAAGATACCTTTAATTTGTGGTAAATGTTTATTTTAAATGCAGGCCTATCACATAAATGAAAGGATTGATTGATGACTTTAAGAACTTCAATTGCAAAGGCAAAAAGATGATCAAACTTATAAAAGAGATGTCGGTGCAATCCAAACCGGACCACTATTCGATAATTAAGTCATATCTGGAGCTATAGATCTCAGATTTAGGTCTAATTTATATGGATGGAAAGGTAAGACATAGGCCTACAACTTTCATATAGAGCCCAAGATCTAAAAAGGTTATTTTCAAGTCTAAATTATTGCAACAACAAAGAAGTCCAAATCTGTCCTCCAGCATGAGCACTGTTCAGTATTTTGGCCATATCTGGAGTTCTAAAAGTCAAAATGAGCTGATTTTTTTAAACAAGAAAGTTGAGATAATTTTTTAGAACTTTTATGTTTTCAAGTGGCTCTAATTTTAATATCATCAATGACGTTTTGGGCAGACAAGAGAAGATAAGAATTGTCACCAAGTCAAGGGTTGGCCACCTACTCATCAATTAGTCATCAAATCAATAGTTCCCAATTTTGGCCTATAAAAGGAGGCATTTGCCATGCATTTAGGCATCTTGGTGTCCCGATCAAGATCATGTTCTTGCTTTCTCTTTTTGTATTTTTTGTATTGCTTATGCTTTGCTTTTATTAATATCAAGTTTATGCCTTTCATTTCCTTTCATTTACTTAGTTAACTTTTATCTTATTTATGTTCTTATTTTGTTTATTTGTTTTCTCTCTTTCATTATATCTAGCTAAGTTTATTATGTGAAGGTAAAAAGGTTACACTAATGGTGTAAGAATAAGTATAGTGTAAACTTAATATAGACTTCAATGTTTGATACTAACATGTTTTGTATTTGTTATCTTGTTCACTCTTTGATACTTTGCTTGTTAAATGATTAATCTTGATTTATGTTGTATAACACTTGGTACAACAAATGCTTGACATTTCATAGTCCATACTGTATGGTATAACCGACACCTGAGCTATGAAAGGAACTTGATTTGTTGTTAACATAAGATATAATCATGAATGCTTGATGAAATTTACAAGTATTAGCATTAATTGAATAAGATGACTAATGTAATCATATTAACAATCTATAATATGATTGAAACCTTCTTTGTGTGTGGATTCCAATTGAACAATAAGAGTTTATATTATACTTGTTTGACATACCATTAGTGGAACCTCTAACCTTGATATTTGTTATTATCAGTGTTTAATCTTTACATTAATTTTCCATCTTAAAGTTCTCATCAACTTTTCTTCTTCTTCTTCTTTATTATTGTTGTTACTACTACGACTACTACTATTATTGTTATTGTTGCTATTGTTGTTGTTTATAATTGTTGTTTATAATTTGTACAATTATCCTCCCTGTGGTTCGACCCCGGTCTTTTCGGGTTATTTATTACTTCAACACTCCTGCACTTGGGAGAAGATATCAATCTTTAGTTGTGTCAAAGAACTATACACCAAATGGAATATTACACACCTTAGTTCTTCCCCTTATAAACCAAAGATGGATGGTGTAATCAAAAAGATTATCCAGAAAATGGTGGTCACCTACAAGGATTGGCATGAGATGCTCCTATACCTGACATTACTAAAAGATTGATGTCTTCTTCCAAGTGCAGGAGTGTTGAAGTAATAAATAACCTGGCAAGACCGGGGTCGAACCACAGGGAGGTTAATTGTACAAATTATAAATAACAATAATACAACAACAATAATAATAACAACAATAATAATAGTAACAACAACAACAACAACAATAATAATAATAATAATAATAATAAGAACAACAACAACAACAATGATAAAGAAAAAGAAGGAGAAGGAAAAGAAGGAGAAGAAGAAGAGAACTTTGAGATGGAATATTAATGTAAGGATTAAACAATGATAATAACAAATGTCAAGGTTAAAAGATCCACTAATAATATGTCAAACAAGTATAATATAAACTTTTATTATTCAATTGGAAACCACACACAAAGGAGGTTCCAATTTGATTATAGATTGTTAATAAGATTATATTAGTCATCTTATTCGATCAATGTTAATACTTGTAAATCTCGTCAAGCATTTATGATTATAACTTATGTTAACAACAAATTAAGTTCTTTTCATAGCTCAGGTGTCGGTTATACCATACAGTATGGACTATGAAATGTCAAGCATTTATTGTACCAAGTGTTATATAACATAAATCAAGATTAATCATTTAACAAGCAAAGTATTAAAGAGTGAACAACATAACAAATACAAAACATGTTAGTATCAAACATTAAAGTCTATATTAAGTTTACACTATACTTATTTTTACACCATTAGTGTAACCTTTTTACCTTTAACATAATAAACTTAGCTAGATATAATGAAAGAGAGAAAAATAAATAAACAAAATAAGAAAATAAATAAGATAAAAGTTAACTAAGTAAATGAAAGAAAATAAAAGGCATAAATTTAATATTAATAAAAGAAAAGCATAAGCAATACAAAAAATACAAAAAAAAAGAAGCAAGAGCATAATCTTGATCTGAAAACCAAGATGCTTAAATGGATGGCAAATGCCTCCTTTTATATGTCAAAATTGGGAACTATTGATTTGATGACTTATTGATGAGTAAGTGGCTAACTCTTGACTTGGTGACAATCCTTATTTTCTCTTGTCTACCTAAAAAATCATTGATAACATCAAAATTAGAGCCATTTGAATGAAAGTTGTAGAAAATTATTGCAGCTTTTTTATGTAAACAATTCAGCTTATTTAGACATCTAGAGCTCTAGATATGGGCTAAATACTAAATAGTGCTCAGGCTGAAAGACAGATTCTAACTTCTTTGTTATTGCTCCAATTTGGACTTGAAAATGGCTTTTTTAGATCTTATGCTGCGTATGAAAGTTGTAGGCCTATGTCTTACCCTTCTATCCATATAAATTGGATCTAAATCTAAGATCTACAGCTCCAGATATGACCCAATTATCAAACAATGTTCCGGTATGGACTGTACCGACATTTCTTTTTTAGGTGGCGACTCCCAAAAATTAATCATAATTTTCCAACACACAACACCCCCCATCTGGAGGCACAATAAAAGCCTCTGCCGTCACCAGACGATGCTCACGTGCCCTGCAACATTCAAGGTGAAAACAATCCCGAGGCTTATTTGAAGTGGGAGAAAAAGGTAAATTGGATTTTTGATTGCCATAACTATTCTAAATAAAAGAAGGTAAAATTGGTGATAATTGAGTTTACGGAGTATACATTGATTTGGTGGGATCAAATTGTAATTAGTAGGAGGAATGGGGAGTGACCCATTCAGACTTGGAAAGAGATGAAAGTTTTAATGAGGAGATGATTTATGACAAATCACTATTATAAAGACTTACATCTGAAGCTCCAAGGTCTAAATCAAGGTTATAAGATAATAGATGAATATCACAAAGAGATAGAGGTAGCAATGATTCGGGCCAATGTTGTTGAGGATAGAGAAGCCACCATGGCTAGGTTTCTTAATGGGTTGAATCGGGAAATTGCCAATATGGTTGAGCTAAAGCACTTTGTGGAACATGGTTCATATGGCTACGAAGGTGGAGAGACAACTTCGGAAAGGACATGCTCGGCCAGTGTTTAATTTGAGCTCTTTATCATTTTGGAAGCCAAATCTAAAGAGAGAGGGTACTATCCAGCCAAGATCCTTTGTTCCTTCTAGAACTGAACTACCAAAGTCTAAAGTTGATGTTCTTATTGATGCCAAAGGTAAATCTGAAACTCAACCTAAATGTACTCAACCTAAATGTTTCAGGTGTCAAGGGTATGGACATTATGCTTTAGAGTGTCCAAACAAGAGAATCATGATGATTAAAGATAATGGTGATATGGAATTTAAAAGTGACATATTTGATTGTGAAGGCATGACGCCATTGGAAGATAGTGATAGGGATGAGTTAGCATTACCAGTTGGAGAGTCCTTGGTTATAAGACCAACATTTCAGGTTCAGATAAAAAAAGATGAAATTAATCAACAAAGGGATTCCATATGCGTTATTATGTATAAAGTAAAGTGTGTGGTTTAATTATAAATAGTGGAAGATGTGTTAATGTTTGTAGTACCACCCTTGTTAATAAACTGAATTTATGTACTGTTAAGCATGCTAAACCATATAAATTGCAATGGCTGAATGATAATGGTGAAGTGAAATTGACTAAACAGGTTATGGTTCCATTTTTTATTGGGAAATATGTTGATGAAGTTCTATGCGATGTGGTACCAATACAAGCAAGTCACATCTTGTTGGGGAGACCATGACAATATGATAGGAAGGCAATTCATTATAGGGTTAAAAATAGGTATACCATTGTAAAAGATGGTAAAACCATCACTCTTGTACCTCTTACACCCAAACAGGTGTATGATAATCAAATAAAGCTAAAAAGTGAGCATGAGGCGATGAGAAGAGAAAATCAAGGTGAGGAACAAGGGGAGAGAAGACCATCAAATTTAGCTAGAACTCAAACCACTACAACCCATTCGGCCACCCATCCAAACACAAATAAATATTCAGCCACCACTCCAAATAAATCAAACCATTTGACCACAACTCAAAAACACCTAAATCTAGCATAGAGTGGAGGTAAGACAAAAGGAGTGAAGAAAGTCAGTAAGGGTGATGAGAATTATGTGGAAAAACTAAAGAAACAACCTAATTTTTATGCTCAAAAAGGTGAGGTCAAATCTGTATTTTTCACTAACAAGCCAATGATTTTACTTGTGTACAAAGAGGCTTACTTTAATACTAATGATCTTGATCATATTATGCCTAGTGTTACTATTGCTTTGTTATAGGAGTTTGATGATGTGTTTCCTGACAATACTCTTAGTGGATTACCACCATTAAGGGGGATAGAACATTAGATTGATTTCATACCCGGAGCTTCAATTCCTAACCAACCAGCCTATAGAAGCAATCCCGAGGAAATGAAGGAGCTTCAAAGGTAAGTTGATGAACTGATGGAAAATGGCTACATTCATGAGAGTATGAGCCCGTGTGTTGTACCTTTACTACTTGTGCCTAAGAAGGATAGAACATGAAGGATGTGTGTTGATTGTCGAGCCATTAACAACATAACAGTAAAGTATAGACACCTTATTCCTAGGCTTAATGACATGTTAGATGAGTTACATGGATCTTGTATTTTCTTTAAAATTGATTTGAAAAGTGGGTACCATCAAATTAGAATGAAAGAAGGTGATGAGTGGAAAACAACTTTTAAGACTAAGCATGGTTTGTATGAATGGTTAGTAATGTTGTTTGGACTTACAAATGCACCTAGTACATTTATGTGTTTAATGAATCATGTGTTGCATGCATTCTAATCTATAGCAATAATTTAACTAAGCATTTTGATCATTTATGGAATGTACTTAATGTGTTGCGTAGTGAGAAATTGTATACTAATCTTAAAAAGTGTCTTTTGCATGGAGAAAATTGTGTTTCTTGGCTATGTTGTAATTGCACAGGGTATCGAGATGGATGAGGAGAAAGTTAAGGCCATTCAGGATTGGCCTACACCCAAATCGATAAGTGAGTTAAAGAGTTTTTATGGGTTAGCTAGTTTTTATAAGCGTTTGTGAAAGATTTCAGTACAATAGCTGCACCTTTGAATGAAGTTGTTAAAAAGTCAGTTGGGTTTAAATGGGAGGAGGAACAAGAATTGGCTTATGTTCTTTTGAAAGATAAATTATGTTCTACATCTGTTTTGGCTTTACCTGACTTTACAAAAGCATTTGAAATAGAATGTGATGCATTTAGAATAGGAATAGATGCTGTTTTGATGCAGGATCGGAGACTTATTGCATATTTTAGTGAGAAGTTAAGTGGAGTGACCTTAAACTATCCCACTTACGACAAAGAACTTTATGCATTGGTAAGAGCACCTGAGACATGGCAACATTACTTGTGGCCAAAAGAGTTTGTAATCCATTCAGATCATGAGTCCTTGAAACATCTAAAAGGACAAGGTAAGTTGAATAGGAGGCATGCAAAATGGGTTGAATTCATTGAAACTTTTCTTTATGTAATCAAGTATACGCAAGACAAAGAGAACATCGTAGCCAATGCGCTTTCACACAGGTATGTTCTTTTACACATAATGAATACTAGATTGCTAGGCTTTGAATATGTAAAGGAATTGTATGATATTGATTCTGACTTTGCCGAGATTTATAATGCATGTGGATATTCGACTTTTGGTAAGTTTTATTTGATGGATGGTTATTTGTTCAAAGAGAATAGATTGTATGTTCCTGCTAGTTTTTTGCGTGAATTGCTTGTTCTTGAATCACATAGGAGTGGTTTAATGGGTCACTTTGAGGTTATAAAAACCTTAGATGTATTGCATGAGCATTTTTATTGGCCAAAGATGAAAAGAGATATGCAACAAATTTGTGAACAGTGCATTGCTTGTAAAAAGGTAAAATCTAGAGTACAACCACATGGGCTATATACACTATTACTTGTGCCTATTAAACCTTGGGTAGATATCTTTATGGACTTTGTTTTAGGTTTACCTAGGTTAAAGAAAGGTAGAGACTCTATTTTTGTTGTGGTTGATAGGTTTTCTAAAATGACGCAATTCATTGCATGCAATAAGACAGATAATGCATCTCATATCACATAATTGTTTTTTAGGGAGATTGTATTTTTGCATGACATTCCTAAGAGTATAGTGTTAGATTGTGATTTTAAGTTTCTTAGCTACTTTTAGAAGACCTTATAGGGAAAGTTAGGAACTAAACTCTTATTTTTGACAACATGTCATCCTCAAATAGATGGATAAACTGAGGTAGTGAATAGAATATTATCCCAACTTTTGCGTGCTATAATTTAAAAGAATTCAAAGAGTTGGGAATAGTGTTTGCTTTTTGTTGAGTTTGCTTATAATAAAACTATGCTTTCGACCACTGGTTTTTCTCCATTTAAAATTGTTTATGGTTTTAATCCACCGACTCCTATAGACTTAATTCCTTTGCCTTTTAAAGAAAAAGAAAGTTTAGATGGTGAAAAGAAGGCAAAGATGGTAAGACAAATCTATGAGGGAGTTTGATTGCAAATAGAGAAAAAGAATAGACTTTTAAGAGATGTAAAGTGGATGTTTTCCAGCCCGGTGATTAAGTTTGGGTGTACATGCGTAAGGAACGATTTCCTAACTAAAGAAAATCAAAATTACAGCCTCGTGATGACGGTCCATTTCAGGTTTTAAAGAGAATCAATGACAATACATATAAAATTGACCTTCAAAGTAAGTATGGTGTTAGTGCTACCTTTAATGTTGCTGATCTTACGTTATTTAACACAGATTTTGATTCGAGGTCGAATCCTTTCAAGGAGAGAGGGGATGATGTGAACTAGCCTAAAAACACCAATGATTAGTACTCAAAAGTGTATTTTTATCATGGTTTTATATCATCATTTTGCACTTGAAGTATCAACAACTCCTTAACTAAAGTATGTTTTATAATAATCTATTTAATAATTATAAGATACCTTTAATTTATGGTAAATGTCCATTTTAAATGCAGGCCTATCACATAAATGAAAGGATTGATTGATGATTTTAAGAACTTCAATTGTAAAGGCAAAGAGATGATCAAACTTAGAAAAGAGATGCCGGTGCAATCCAAACTGGAACACTGTTCGGTAATTGGGTCATATCTGGAGCTATAGATCTCAGATTTAAGTTTACTTCATATGGATGGAAAGGTAAGACATAGGCCTACAACTTTCCTAAGCCTAAGATCTAAAAAGGTCATTTTCAAGTCCAAATTGTTGCAACAACAAAGAAGCCCGAATCTGTCCTCCAGCCCGAGCACTGTTCAGTATTTTGGCCATATCTGGAGTTCTAGAAGTCGAAATGAGCTGAATTTCTTACACAAGAAATCTGAGACAATTGCCTAGAACTTTCATGTTTTCAAATGGGCTGAAGAAGATAATCAATCACTTCATAATGAGAATAATGAGAATAAGCGTGCTAAAACACTTAGAGACCACATGAATCCAACAAGAACAAGTGCACCATCATGCATAGTTTTTCCTCCCGATGCATCTTATTTTAATTTTAAGCCAGGTATTATTCAACTTTTACCTTCTTTTCATGGTTTAGAATTGGAAAATCCATACTTGCATTTAAGAGAATTTGAGGAGGTCTGCAACACATATAATAATTTAAATTGTAGCATGAACATCATCAGATTAAAGCTTTTTCCTTTTTCATTAAAAGATAAAGCTAAAACATGGCTACAAAATTTGAGATCAAGATCCATTCGTGCTTGGGATGAAATGCAACAACAGTTTTTAAAGAAGTTTTTCCCATCTCATAGAACCAACTCTTTCAAAAGACAAATCACCACTTTAACCCAAAAACCAAGGGAAACATTTTACCAATTTGGGATAGGTATCGAGACTTGCTTAGTACTTGCCCTCATCATGGTTTTGAAACATGGAGATTGGTTTCACATTTTTATGAAGAGTTAATGCCTAAAGATAGGCAAATGGTTGAATTGATGTGCAATGGAGTACTTAGACTTGTTAGCTGAAAATGCTCAAAATTGGGACACCGCAGGTACTTATGAGGCACTGAGTAAAACTCAACCTCATATATCTAGTGGAGATACGTATGTACAACCTTAGGGAAGATCATGACCTTCAAGCCAAGTTTGCATCTTTAGCTAGAAAAGTCGAGGCACTAGAATTGAAAAAGAGTGGTAAATTAAAATCTGTTGAAAACATTGCATGTCAAATATGTGAAACAAATGAACACTCAACCGATAACTGTCCAACCTTACCTTCTTTTAAGGAATGTCTCCATGAACAAGCTCATGCTTTAAACAGTTTTCAAAGGGCCAACCATAACCCATACTCACAAACATACAACCCTGGTTGGAGAAATCATCCAAATTTTAGCTGAAAGAGTGATGCACAAACTTCACAACCACCATTTCAAGCACACCATAATTTCCAAAATTCTCATGGATATGCACCTCCTTATGCTCCACCTTCTAAAGGAAATCTTGAGGAAACATTGCATGCTTTCATTGAAAAGCAAGAGATAATCAATACTCAACTTGCTCAAAACATGACATATTTTAAAGATACTCTTGCAAAATTAACATCTGCTCTCAGTTTCTAAGAGAAAAGTAAGTTTCCTTCTCAACTACAACAAAATCCCAAGGGGCAATACAATGCAAATGCAAGTAGTTCTGAAAGCCAACACATGGATCAAGGCAAATCAGTCACTACTCTTCGCAGTGGTAAGGTTATTGAAAAACCCTCTGTTGAACCTTATGAGAAAGATGATGAGTCAATCTCTGAGGGTAAAGAAGATGTTGAACCTGAAAATTGCAAAGAAAATACTGATTCTCCGCCAGCACTTCCATTTCCTCAGGCTATGACCAAACAAAGGAAAGTCAATCACAACTCTGAAATTTTTGAAACTTTCAAACAGGTAAGAATCAATATACCTTTGCTAGATGCTATTAAACAGATTCCTTCCTATGCTAAATTTTTGAAAGATCTATGCACTGTGAAAAGGAAACTGAATGTGAAAAAGAAAGCCTTTCTAGCCAAACAAGTAAGTGCTATTCTTCAGAACAATAATGCTTTGAAATATAAAGACTGTGGTTGTCCTACAATTTCTTGCTTTATTGGAGAGCATAAAAATGAAAGAGCCCTACTTGATCTTGGTGCTAGTGTGAATTTACTTCTATATTCAGTTTTTCAGAGTCTCAATCTAGGTGAGTTAAAACCAACTTCTATAACTCTTTTACTTGTCGATAGATCTGTAAAAGTACCTAAAGGAATAATTGAAGATGTGTTAGTACAAGTTGATGAATTCATTTATTCTATGGATTTTGTTGTCTTGGACACACAACCTGTTGAGGTATGTAATTCATTTCCTGATATTTTAGGATGTTCGTTTCTTGCAACTTCTAATGCATTGATTAATTGTAGGAATGAACCAATGAAGCTATCATTTGGAAACATGACATTGGACATGAATATTTTCAACTTTTGCAAGCAACCTAGAGATGATAATGATTTACAAGAAGTGGACTTTACTGAAAAATTAATTCATGATCAATTTCCAACCACTTCTAGTGAAATTGAGATTGATGAATCTTATGATTTGCAAATGATTTATTTTCAGGAGGAATCAAAGATAAGTAATTGAAGGTCACAAATTGAGGAATTGCCACCACGATCAATTAAATCCATACCTTCAAGTGTTCAACCACCCAAACCTAATTTGAAGTCGTTGCCATCCAATCTTAAATACTCATTTTTGAGAGAAAATAAAACTTTTCCGATAATACTCTCTTCCAAACTTAATGCACATCAAGAAGGTAAGTTATTACAAACTCTGAAAAAGCACAAAAATGCATTGGGATGGACCATAGCTGATATAAAAGGAATTAGTCCTTTGATTTGTACACACAGAATTTATTTGGAGGAAAATGCTAAACCCTCTAGAGAAATGCAACGAAGGCTAAATCCTAATATGAAAGAAGTAGTAAAAAATGAAGTCATTAAGTTTCTAGATAATGACATCATTTATCCTATTTCTGACAGCAAATGGGTAAGTCCTACCCAAGTTGTACCCAAGAAGTCTGGAGTCACTCTGATAACAAATGAGAACAATGAGTTAATCCCCACTACAACTGTTACCGGTTGGCGCATGTGCATTGAATATAGGAAACTTAATTCAATGAGTAGAAAAGATCATTTTCCATTACCTTTCATGGATCAAATCCTAGAAAGAGTTGCAGGTCATGAATTTTATTGCTTCCTAGATGGCTATTCGGGTTACAATCAAATTGAAATTGCATTGGAAGATCAAGAGAAGACTACTTTCACATGTCCATTTGATACTTTTGCATATTGAAGGATGCCCTTTGGATTATGTAATGCACCAGCCACATTTCAAAGATACATGCTTAGTATATTTAATGATATGGTTGAAAATTTTCTTGAGATTTTCATGGATGATTTTTCTGTTTTTGGCGATTCATTTGATGATTGTTTGACTAACTTAGAAAAGGTTTTGGCCAGGTGTGAAGAGAAGAATCTTGTGCTGAATTGGGAAAAATATCACTTTATGGTAACAAACGACATTGTACTTGGTCACATTGTTTCATCAAAAGGAATTGAGGTTGACAAATCTAAAATCGAGTTAATTGCAAAATTGCCAACACCAAAATCTATTAAAGATGTTAGATCATTTTTAGGACATGCTGGTTTTTATAGAAGGTTCATCAAAGATTTTAGCGTAATATCTAAGCCCTTAAGTAACCTTCTAACAAAGGATAATATTTTTGAATGGACTGAACATTGTGAAAAAGCCTTTGTTAAACTTAAAAACTTGCTTACTTGTGCTCCTATCATTCAACCTCCTGATTGGTCATTATCTTTTGCAATAATGTGTGATGCTAATGATTATGTTGTAGGTGCGGTTTTGGGACAAAGAAAAGATAAGAAACCTTATGTAATTTACTATGCAAGTAAAACTTTAAATAATGCTCAAATGAATTATACCACCACTGAAAAAGAATTACTTGCAGTAGTATTTGCATGTGAAAAATTCAGGACTTATCTTGTTGACTCACCTGTTATTGTTTTTAGTGATCATGCAGCATTGAAATACCTTTTTTCTAAGAAAGATTCTAAGGCTAGATTGGTGCGGTGGATTTTGTTACTTCAAGAATTTGATATCACAATCAAAGATAAGAAAGGCAGCGAAAATGTTGTCGCAGATCACTTGTCAAGATTGACAACAGATTCGAAAACTGACATTACACCAATCAATGACTACTTTCCCAATGAATCTTTATTTTCTGTCTCTACAATGCCTTGGTTTGCTCATATTGTCAATTTTCTTGTTTCAGGACAATTGCCAGCTCATTGGAGCACCCAAGATAAAAGAAAGTTCTTGAATGAAGTGAAGAACTTTTATTGGGATGACCCTTATTTATTCAAATATTGTCCTGATCAAATATTTCGAAGATGCATTCCTGACAATGAGGTAAGTAGTGTCATTAAATTTTGTCATTCTCGGGCATGTAGGGGCCATTTCTCATCAAGAAAGACAACTGCAAAAATCTTATAAAGTGGATTTTATTGGCCTACCATGTTCAAAGACTCACATGCATTCTGCAAGTCTTGTGAAAATTGTCAAAAGTTGGGATCAATTTCAAAACATCACATGATGCCTTTAAATCCTATTCTTGTCATTGAGATCTTTGACTGTTGGGGTATAGATTTAATGGGTCCATTTCCTCTATCATTTGGTTTCTTGTACATATTAGTCGCAGTAGATTATGTTTCGAAATGGATAGAGGCAATTCCAAGTCGAAACAATGATCACAAAACAATGATAAAGTTTTTGAAAGAAAATATTTTGAGTTGATTTGGAGTCCCTCGAGCCATAATAAGTGATGGTGGAACACATTTTTGCAACAAGCCATTTGAGTCTTTAATGAAGAAATATGGAATCACACACAAAGTTGCCACCCCTTATCACCCTCAAACAAGTGGACAAGTAGAGCTTGCTAATAGGGAGATCAAACACATTTTGGAGAAAACAGTGAACCCTAATAGGAAAGATTGGTTTTTAGGACTTAATGATGCACTTTGGACTTAATGATGCACTTTGGGCTTATCGAACTGCTTATAAAACATCATTAGGTATGTCACTTTATAGACTAGTCTATGGAAAACCTTGTCACTTGC
>SRLM01000632.1:0-62433 GCA_015708895.1 Populus ilicifolia | reverse complement strand
ACTCATCAATTAGTCATCAAATCAATAGTTCTTAATTTTGGCCTATAAAAGGAGGCACTTGCCATGCATTTAGGCATCTTGGTGTCCAAATTAAGATCATGCTCTTGTTTTCTCTCTTTGTATTCTTTATGCTTGCTTTGCTTTCATTAATATCAAGTTTATGCCTTTCATTTTGTTTCCTTTACTTTGTTAACTCTTATCTTATTTATGTTCTTATTTTATTTATCTATTTTTCTTTCTTCCATTATGTTTAGCTAAGTTAATTATGTCAAGGTGAAAAGGTTACACTAATGGTGTAAGAATAAGTATGGTATAAACTTAATATGGACTTTAATGTTTAATACTAACATGTTTTATATTTGTTATCTTGTTCACTCTTTAATACTTTGCTTGTTAAATGACTAATCTTGATTTATGTTGTATAACAATTGGTACAACAAATGCTTAACACTTTCATAGCCCATACTGTATGGTATAACCGACACCTGAGCTATGAAAGGAACTTGATTTGTTGTTAACATAAGTTATAATCATGAATGCTTGAAAAAATTTACAAGTATTAGCATTAATCGAATAAGATGACTAATGTAATCATGTTAACAATCTATAATCTGATTGGAACCTCCTTTATGTGTGGTTTCCAATTGAACAATAAGAGTTTTTACTATACTTGTTTGACATACCATTAGTGGAACTTCTAACCTTGATATTTGTTATTATCATTGTTAATCTTTACTTTAATATTCTATCTCCAAGTTCTCATCATCATCATCATCTTCTTCTCTTTCTTTATTACTATTATTATTATTGTTGTTGTTGTTGTTGTTGTTGTTGTATTGTTGATATTTATAATTTGTATAATAACCTCCCTGTGGTTCGACCTCGGTCTTGCCGGGTTAGTTATTACTTCGACACTCCTGCACTTGAGAGAAGACATTAATCTTTTCGTCGTGTCAACCAGCAAGGACCCATTACATGTTCCAAATGGTCCAATGACTCGGTCCAAGACAAAGGCATTGAAAGAGGCATTGAATGCATTGGTTTTGAAGGTTTCAACCAAATCAAAATTGAAAGGTTCATTAGAGTATCAAGAGGAGACCCTAGTACATCTTATCCATGTGCAAGAGGGGTCTAACATAAGCTTATTTAGGCCATGAGGTGAGGACAATAAAGGAAACAAAAGAATCCTTCTACAACTTGGAAACAACATGGGTGACTACATTTTCCTTTTGTTTATAGGATTAAGGGGCTGCATGGAAGGCTATAAATAAGCCTTGAATCAATTCTATAATATTTTACTTCATTCTCTTCTTATGGCAAAACATGGATTTAATATTATGGGCTTTTCAATTTAGAGTTTTGGGTCACTTTTAAATGAATCTCATTTAAGTCCACGTAAGGGGTCTATTAGGGTTAACTTTTCAAGGCTTGTTTGGATTAAGTTATGGGCTTTTTAGTTTAGAGTTTTGGGTCACTTTTAAATGGAGCTCATTTAAGTCCATATAAAGGGTCCATTAGGGTTAACTTTTCAAGAACTATTTAAACTCATGTAAGCCAAAATTTTGGCAGCTTTTGGATGATAATTACTTCTGATTTTTTTTTTCCAGTTTTAACTTGTGAGAGTGATTCTTGCATTCTTCAGTTCTTGAACGAATTAAATCTGACTTATCGAAGATTAAAAGTGTGTTTGGTATTATGGTAGTTGTTTGTGGTTGTGGTTTGAAAAAAGTTGTTTTATAAAAAGTGCTTTTAGTTAAGATTGGTTTGAAAAAATAGATGTTTGGTTAAAACTGTGGTTGAAATTGAAGTTGAAGAAAAAGTAGTATAATGTGTTTGGTTAAAAATGCTTTTGAAATTGAGGTTATAAAATAATTTTAAATATATATATATATATATATATTAATATTGATAGTTTTAAATTTAAATATTATAGAATCAATTACTCCTATTACATCATGAAATAAATAATACTTAATATAAAATATTTTTTATTATTTCATTAAATTATTTGCAATTCCATCATGTATAAATTTCATTCGACAAAAACTATAGTTTTCATGACTTACAACAAATTCATAAATATAATGTGGTGGTCGACGCACACCAACGTATTTGGTAATTTTTTATTGTTCCATTAAAAAAGATAAAAAAAATATAAAAAATAATTAATTAAAAAAACACACAATTCTAAATATCACAAAAACCTATTCATAATTACCACCTAATTTCAAAACATAAATTAAAGTGTTAGGTCCACACATATAATCCAAAATCAATTAATTATTAATATCTTTTTATTTTAAAAATTATTTATTTATTCTCAATGTATGTTTTTGGAAATGAATTTAAAATTAAAAAAATAATTTTTTATAAATAATACACAAAATAAATTAAGTTTTTAAATAAATTTTATACGAGAAATATATCTCTTTTCCAAGTTATCATAATTTTTTCTAAAATAGTAATAAGATTATGTCATTATCATACTTATTTAATATAAAAATATCATAAAAAAATAATGACATTAGTTAATTTGAAATCTTTACATTCAAAAGCTTCTTTTTCTTTATTTTCATTCTTTACTTTTCATATTTTCTAATTAGCAGCCACGATAAAAGTAAAACAGGCTTGCTTTAAACATTCTTGTGTTTGGAACACATATTTATATGGTACCCAGTATCAAAAAATATGGTTCATTGTTAACCAAATACATTGTAATTGTAAATGCAACTAAACATGGACGCAACCATGTAAACAAACAGAGTTTAACTGGTTTTGTGGTATTATTTGACTCAATCTAATAGTATTGATGTCTGAAAACATGTTTTCATTGTGTCACACTCCTATCATATCTATTTCAGCTTTCCAAAATCAGATCTTAATCTTGATTGTGGGTTGCGTGATCACATGATCATGAAGTTCGTATCAACTGCTTATAAATTTTTAATTGCTAATGTGAATGAGATAAGAAAAATCAAAATATATATGAAAAAAAATAAAATTTTGATACAAAGAAACATTTTATATTTTACAAAGGATATTATATTATTATATTACATGGTGAAATAAATTCCTAAAATTAAAGAATTTTTGGTTTCCCTTTACAAGAAAGAAGGGTATTATTAAAATTTTGAGTTATGTTTTTTTTAGTCTTGAAAATAAAAAAATATAAAATAAAATAAATAAATAATAATAAAAAAAGATGGTAAAAAGAGAAGGTCCAGGTCCAGAATGAAAAGACCCAGATAAGTATTGCAGAGGCCCAAAATAAAAGAAGGCATTTTAGTAAATCCAAAGCCCTAAAGAAGCACAGCCTAGGGTTTCACTATAAATATATCATGAACCCCCCCCTGTTTTCTCTGTTCACCACGTCAGTCCTCCCCCATTTCGGCAGCTCCCATCCAAAACCGTAAATATAGCAGGTCTCTCTCTCTCTCTCTCTCTGTCTGTCTTCCCCCCCCCCCTCTCTTTCTCTCAATTTCTATTTATATTTGTTTCAAAGACTGAGTATGGAGATTTTGGATCTCGTGTGCTGCATGTGCAGGGAAAGAAGAAGAAGAGAGGATTTGAAATGGCGACAGTACCAGGACAACTGATATGGGAGATAGTTAAGAAGAATAACTCATTTTTGGTGAAGCAGTTTGGAAGAGGAACTGCTAGCCTTCAGTTTAGCAAAGAAAACAACAATCTCTACAACCTTAACTCTTACAAGCATTCTGGTACTCTCTTTCTTTCTTATAGTGTTGTGGAAAGGAGCTGTGTGTTTGAGATTTTGTTTGATATAACATTACTGCTTGATTTAGTTAATTTATAGAGTTGCGTTGTTTCTATGTTTTGTTTTGGAATTTTTTTCTTAGAAAATTAAGATTCGGAATGGAAAATTAAGCATGGTGGTACTGGACAGATTTTTTCTGTATCTCCTTAGCAAAACAGAAGAAAATAAATAATTGATATTTGTTTGAATGATGGTTTCTGAATTCGTTATATTTGGTTATTCAATAAATTTTGAAATCATATAACTGAGAATTTGCTTTTATTTTATCGTGCTAAAACAGGGTTGGCAAACAAGAAAACTGTCACTATTCAGCCTGCGAACAAGGATCAAGCTGTGGTTCTTGCTACAACCAAGACCAAGAAGCAGAACAAACCTGCAGCTTTGCTTCACAAGTCTGTCATGAAGAAGGAGTTCAGCCGCATGGCCAAGGCTGTGGAAAACCAGGTAATTAGAGGTCTTTCATTATTTAGTAATGCTTTGAAGGTTTATTCACATATTATGAGTTCCTAACATTGTTTCAGTTGTTTGTAAATGGTTGAAGACTGAGTTTTTGTTCTATCCTACGAGAATTTATTTTGTTTTTTGCCTTTTAACACAAAGGAGTTTAAATTCCTACGGTGACATGTGATGAAATGTCTCATTTTACGAACAAGATCAAACAACATCACCTTTTTGTTCATGCGCTTTCATTATTCAGAGATTTGGTTTTCTTTGAAAATGAAGCACCCTCTTCCTATTTTTAAGGTGCTATATTGATTTTATTCACTTTTGCCTGCTTTTATATTTAATACTTACTATATTATCAAGATGGAAATTATATGCATGTTTTGAACAACCAACTGGGTCAAGTCATGGATTTCTGTGCAGTGATGAGCTGTTAACATTAGAAAGAGCCTTTTTGTAGTGTTTCTTTGATGAGATATGCTCGTTACACTCTGCTTCTGAGCTTTTTGATTGTTGTGATCTGTTGATATGTATGGCCACTTTTGGCTAGTTTATTGATGCTCACTATCAATTTCAGGAGACCTTTTTCCCTGCTTTCAATATTTTAGTACAATTTCAAATATATTAAATGAGTTTTTTGAAACTTAGTACTAAATACTTGTTAGATTTTCAAGATGGAAATGTACGCTTGTTCCATTAAACCAACTGGTTCAAGTCACATGTTTATATGCAGTGATGAGCACATATCATGCAAGAAGATCCCTTTTGTAGGGTTTCTTCAATGAAATATACTTGTTGCACCTGGCTTCAATGAATTTTACTTGTTATGCTTTTGTAGATTTCTATGCAGTGATGAGCTCTCGATGTGTAAGAAGAGCGCTTTTGTAGGGTTTCTTCTATGAAATATACATGTTACCCTTGGCTTCTAAGCTTTTTCCTTGTAGCTACTAACTGATATGTATGGCCAGTGGTGCCTAGATGCAAGTCATGTGCCTAGATTCATGTCACATTGTACTAAATGAAGCAGCATCTTCTCAATGTTTTAACCACTTGTGTAATTCAGAGAATTGATTTGCATTTTCAAGTTGCCTTTTCTTTTATTAACACTCTTGATTCATTCAGCAAAAAATGATGCTGGATTTTATGATTAAAGTGGGTTTCACTTCAATATTTAAATCCGATTTTAAATAGCTGTTGAAATTCCATTTTAGATGCTGCTTGGTTTTCAGGCTGTCAAACATGACATGTTTTAGATGTTCAAAAAAGTGTATTTAATCATTTTTTTTATTTAGCTATCTCCGTTCCAAGATTTATATGCAGTGATGAGCTGTTAACATGTGAGAGCCCTTTATTTGGGAAACTGTATCTGTTACGCTTGGGTCCTGACCTTTGTCCGAATAATGATTTTTTGACATGTAGTATATATTTGTACTGATGGTAAAGCTCAGGTACAAACATTTACTTGCCCGCACAATACATTGAAGTGCAAGATGTAACCACTTCTCTCCAATTTTATCTTTCTGTGTTCACACTTATCGATTGCCATGCCAACATCTTTTGCAGTGTCTATAGTCATCTTTCTTGCATGTTTTTCAATGGCATTGAGCTTGTTAATAAATTTATCTGTGTGTGCTAATTGCAGGTGGCAGATAACAATTACAGGCCTGATCTGAAGAAAGCAGCCCTTGCAAGGTTGAGTGTGGTGCACAGGAGTCTGAAGGTATCCAAGTCTGGTGTCAAGAAGAGGAATCGACAAGCTTTGAGGAAATGATTTGAGAGTCCAATAAATATAAGCGTTGTTGTGCTGGACAATTGACACCAAAATCTTTATTTTTGATGACCTTTTTCTTGGGTGCTCTGGGATGTTTTTTTAAGTTTTAGATGTCGAACTATAGAGATTTGTGATTTTTCCACGATAATTTCGTTTGCAGTTGTGGATGGTTGAGGCTACGATTTTTCCACTAATATATGTGGTCAGTTACATCTACAACTACCCCCTCTCCATGTTACCAATCACATTACCGCTTCCACGTGAATGTTTTTTGAAAACTAATCTCTCGAAATTGAGTTCTGCTTGCCCAGACCACGCCTTGGGGCTGAGGGTTGGGCTGTGTTGTGCTTGTTGGTAAATATTCGTGGTTGTTTTTGCCAGGCACGGAAGACTTGATCTGTTTTGCGGAGAGGGTAACTTCTCCTGTCTCTTGAATTGAAGTCGCATGAATAACGTGGTGGTGCCAGAAGCGGGGCGGTCCTTTGTTGTTTGCCTTCTATAGCCTTTTATTAAGGTGTCGACCTAAAACCCTGAATACTGTAGAGCATATTTGAAATTGAGGTGAGTTATTTTTTAAAATATTTTTTATTTAAAAATATATTAAATAATATGTTTTTGTTTTATAAAAATAATTTTTAATATTAATATATCAAAATAATTTAAAAACATTAAAAATATTAATTTAAAGTAAATAAAAAAATAAAATTTTAAATTTATTCAAAAATATTTTTAAAATACAAAAATAAACAGTTGGAGACACTAAATGCTGCTAGTTAAATGTCAAAAGAAAAAAAGAAAAAAAGAAAAAAAAAATCATCTTATCGATTTTACTTTCAAAGTATAGATTTAAACCAGTTGTTATGCACTAAGACTTTAGAAACTGGACAAGATTAGAATAAGAAGTTCGATAAAAAAATGAACGATTCATAATAGAAAAGTCATTAATGCTAAGAAACACAAACTACTATTTTCACTACATGCGGCTAAACAATAATGGAAGCTATGTAACTTGTTATTTGAAAAAGTTTTTGGCAACACCAAAAAAATGGTTTTCCTGGCTGATATGAACAATAAAGAAAATTCTCTAAGCTTTTCAAAATATATTTTGGGTAACAAATTGGACAATTTCTGGTGCGGTGCAGCAGGTAATAACTTGAAGGTTTGTGAAACTCAAAAATGAATTTGATAGCGTTGCTTAATTAACTACAAGTCGATATACCTCTCCTGTCGAAGAAACCTCTCGGTGCACGCCACAATCCATAGATTGAAATTGTGGTATGTAGAAAAAACCAAGTAGAGAATAATGTTGAAAAGTCAAGTCAATGATTGTTAGTTTGCTCCTCGGACGCCTTAATTAGAATAATATGTTACTTGCCTTGGTTTAATTCTCTGGCTAGCCACATAAAAAATGTCAATGGTCTTTATTTATATTTGCAGCATTGCTGCTGCTTTCAAAAGCAAGCAAAATCAACAACTTTAAACATGTCTCTTAAGGAAACTCTTTCACTAACCGGCAAAGCTGTTACGGACGATCAGGTCTCGGCAAAACGCAGGAGGTCTGATCGATGCTTTTCATTCAAGGAGATATCGATAGAACCAGGAAAATCACTAAAAGACCTGGATTCAATCAAGTTCAAGATTGATATCAAGAGATGGGCCAGGGCTGTTGTGGCATATGCACGCCAAGTAAGTAGCAGGTTTGGAAGCACGAGAAAAAGTAGCCGGATTGGAAGCTCTCGTGATTCATCACAGGACTCCATATAGTTGAAGATTTGAAGAACTGGGTACGAATTTTTATGCTTGATTCATGGCCATATCGAGAGTAAGATGTAAAATTTGTTTGATGCTTTAGGTTTTTGTTTTAATTGTGACTCATTATTGTCCAGGCCCATGATTCATGACTCCCCCATCTCGAGGAAGGAAAACTGAAAAAATTGATGTCAAGCTACGAGAATGTGTCCAAGCAAGACAGGATCAACCTCGAGGGAGATCAGAGTTTGGTCCATCAGCTCGAAACGGAGGCGCAGCTTGTGTGCAAAGTCAATATCTTGGAGATGGGGTTCATGCATACAACACTAATCGTTCTGATTGTCTTTTCATTCCATTTATAATTAATACGATCTGTTGATGATATGAAGCAAGTGGATTTTGTTTTTTATTTCTTCGTTCGTTCTTCCATTAATAAGACGACATTGGAAGATGTTGGGCATGTACAGTGTCTCTCTTTTTCATGCGACAGGCCCCCAACAATGGAGTGAAGACTCATCATCTAGCGGCTAAACAAATTGTTGTGTTAACATTAACATTGGGGTTTCTAGATGTTGGCCGAAAATGCGGAACGGGTTGGAAGAAGAAAGTTCACTAGATCAGGAGTTCGAGACCTACAATATTTATTGGATTAACCAACTATTATTAAACAAATTAACTATCATTATCTTTATTGATAATAAGTGATATTCTAGAACTAGAAGTGGATTGGATATGAATGATTTTAATTAGGTATCTCCCATTTTTTTTTTAAGGAGAATATATCTATTTTATTGATAATGTCAAAGCAAAACACACACTAACACTCTTAAGCTGTGTATCCAATATAAAATCTAGCATACTTGTTATCCTGGGCTTCAACTTATTAGAAATTCACAATGCTCCATACATTAAATTTATATGGTGGGACCATCAAATTTTAATCGGCAAGAGGCAGCAGCTTGCCTCTTTTGAAAAACACAAATTATCACTGTAGCGGTAGCATGGGAATTAAAACAAAAGAGAGAAGAAAAAAAAAAGCAGTAGAATAGTTTGTTTGTTTTTTTTTTGAAATTTTAGCTTGTTTACTATTTATCACTGTAGCGGTAGCATGGGAATTAAAGCAAAAGAGAGAAAGAAAAAAAAGAAGCATAGAATAGTTTGTTTGTTTTTTTCCTTTGAAATTTTAGCTTGTTTACTATTTGATTGGATTGGGATTTTGATACTTGCTTTAAAACACATCACTTCTCATTCTGGATGGTTAAATAAAAAATTGGTTATATGCAAACTCGTCGTTTTGATAAAAAATAAAATTGTTAGTGTTGTGAATTTTTCTCAAGGACATTTTTATTTAGTCTTGTTATATTCCAAGAATAGATTATTCTTGATTATATATATGTTGTAACCCTTAGTTAAATTCAAAGAAGAACATTTATGAACCCATTATTTGTTGATAGTGAAAGTTTTTAAATAGACTATGATCCTATGGTTTTTTCTATATCGGGTTTTCTATGTAAAAATCTTAATGTTAATTTGTGTGATTGTTTGCATTATTTTGTTGATTGTTTGATCATAATTTTCATTGCACAATGAGAAAAAATGATTGGGACTTGTTAATTATGAATTGTGATTTGGCTAGATTGTCTGGTTATTTGAATATTTTTCCTAACAAAGTGGTATCATAATGCTAGTTGTGTAGATTGAATTTCTTATACAGTTAAAATAGAAAAGGAAGATAAAGATATGATAAAGCCCATTTCCTCCAATTATTTTCTATGAAAAACAATAATGGAGGATTACTTATATTTCAATGATTGACTTCCCCGCTTGAGTGTAAAGAAACAAAGCTTGATGAAATGAATGAGGCAAAATGAAATGAGCTTAATAGAAAGATGATTGCTAATGTTATAAAATGGTTATCCTCTAAGT
This sequence comes from Populus ilicifolia, assembly GCA_015708895.1. NCBI lineage: Eukaryota > Viridiplantae > Streptophyta > Magnoliopsida > Malpighiales > Salicaceae > Populus > Populus ilicifolia. The sequence continues at coordinate 52,768 of SRLM01000632.1, read as the reverse complement.
CCATTAATTATATTTCTCAAGAACATAACTACTATATAATTTGGAAGATGTTAGAAGAAACCTTTGCTAAGGAGAGTGCATAAAGCAAAGTTTTTATAATTAGAGACCTTGTAAATTTGAATTACAAAGATGGTGAAGATGCTTTGGTGCATATAAATGAATTTCAAGGGTTCTTGATTAAGCTTTCATTGATGAATCTTAAGTTAGTCGATGAGATGCAAGCACTAATCTTATTGAGTTCATTGCTAGGTAGTTGGGAGACTTTAGTGGTGTCACTTACCAATTCTACTTTGAATTGAAAGATCACTTTGAAGAAAGTGAAGGATAATATCCTCAATGAAGATAAGAGAAGGAATAGGACAACCACTTTCAAGTCTTACACACTTGTTACAAAAAAGTCAAGGGAGAAGTCAAAGTAGGTTATCTCATGGTAAATAGAGAATCCATCAATAGAAAAGGCAAATAGAAGCTAATAGAAAGATCTTAGTCAAGGAAGGGAATTAAGTGTTATTATTGTGACAAGTTAAGACATATTCAAAAAGATTGTAGAAAGTATAAAAAAGATAAAAAGGTAAAGATAAAGATAAAGATAAGAATTGATGTGATTCAACCATCAAATGATCCATTGGAGGTTCAAGTTGGTCTAGTTACTAGGCTTTGGGCTAAGAAGTTCAAATAAGCTTTCAATGGACTTCTTTAAGATACATGGGTTAAGGTGGAATTCAAGAGGATTTGTAATAATAAAAAGCAAGTCTTGATTAATCTGACTCATGTTCAAAAAGGGTTGTTGTTGGAACCAAGACCATTATACAAGGATTAGGAGAAGAATACTAGATTAGGATAGCTTGAGCTTTCATTACTCTTTTAGTCATAACTAAAGCTACAAATATGATTTTGATGTTATTCTAGTTGAGATGGAAACTAGACTTCCATACCTTTCTAACGATATATGACACACCTTTTAATTCATTAAGACGAGATATAACCATTCATTTTAAGTTAGGATTTTGTTGCTGCCAAATAGAATGCGGAAACAACAAACTTGTCTTATTTAATGTGTTGGTCTATTAAACTTTATTTATTTTGAGAGGAGACAATTTATTTGGGTCTTAGACTTATTTATTTTAATTAGTTTGGGCTAGTTTTTCTTAGGTTGATTATTATTTTATGCGAAACCCATTAGGGAAACTAGGGTTTTGGCTCGGAGTTTAAATACTCTTTAGAAATAATTTTAGGGCAAACTTTTGATGATATTTTCAACATTATAGCTGGATTTTGGTTACTCAATCTTGGTTCTTCATTGAACTTTTAACTTTCTAAAAATTGACCATTCTTTGTTGTGAATTTATACTTTCTTTGCTCGTCTTCAGGTGTAGGCATTGTAATGGAGTTAGTTTATAGTCTTGTTGCCTTGGAGCAAGCCTTTCATTGTGAGAAGCTCATTCAAATCTTAATAAACTTGAATTAGATTGATCTTGGGGGTCATGAATTCCATTAAATTCTGTTAAGGTTTGCATCAATTGGTATCAGAGCAGATCTAATCACATGTTATATCCTTTAATTTGAGTTTTTATTATTTCTTGTTTAATTCTTGATAGTTTCAGCCACCTATAAAAATAATAATTAGGGATCCTACTTTTTATTGTTGACATAAATAAAAAAATTAATGTCTTTTCCCAAGTGCAGGTGTGTTGAAGTAATAAATAACTCGGTAAGATGAGGATCAAATTATGATTAGTACTTAAAAGTGTATTTTTATCAAGGTTTTATATTATCATTTTGCACTTGAAGTATCAATAACTGACACGATGAAAAGATTAATGTCTTCTCCCAAGTGTAGGAGTGTCGAAGTAATAAATAACTCGGCAAGACCGGGGTCGAACCACAGGGAGGTTAATTATACAAATTATAAACAACAACAATAGTAACAATAACAACAAGAATAATAATAATAGCACTAATAATACTAGTAGTAGTAGTAGTAATTAGTAATAATAATAATAATAACGAAAGAAAAAGAAGAGAAAAAGTTGATGAGTACTTTGAGATGAAAAATTAACGTAATGATTAAACAATGATAACAAACAATGTCAAGGTTAGAGGATCCACTAATAATATGTCAAACAAGTATAGTATAAACTTTTATTATTCAATTGGAAGCTACACACAAAGGAGGTTCCAATTTAATTATAAATTGTTAACATGATTACATTAGTTATCTTCTTTAATTAATGCTAATACTTGTAAATTTCATCAAGCATTCATGATTATAACTTATGTTAACAACAAATGAAGTTCCTTTCACAGCTTAGGTGTCGGTTATACCATACAATATGAGCTATGAAAGTTCCAAGCATTTGTTGTACCAAGTGTTATACAACATAAATCAAGATTAATCATTTAACAAGCAAAGTATTAAAGAGTGAACAAGATAACAAATATAAAACATGTTAGCTTATTCTTACACCATTAGTGTAACCTTTTCACCTTGATATAATTAACTTAGCTAGACATAATGAAAAAAAGAAAAATAGATAAAAAAAATAAGAACATAAATAAGATAAAAGTTAACTAAGTAAAGGAAAGGAAATGAAAGGCATAAACTTGATATTAATGAAAGCAAAGCATAAACATTACAAAGAATACAAAGAGAGAAAACAAGAGCATGATCTTGATCTGGACACCAAGATGCCTAAATGCATGGCAAATGCCTTCTTTTATAGGCTAAAATTGAGAACTATTGATTTGATGACTAATTGATGAGTGGGTGGCCAACTCTTGACTTAATGACAATCCTTATCTTTTCTTGTCTGCCCAAAATGTCATTGATGACGTCAAAATTAGAGCCACTTGAAAACATGAAAGTTCTAGGAAATTGTCTCAGCTTTCTTGTGTAAAACATTCAGCTCATTTCAACTTATAGAACTCCAGATATGGCCAAAATACTGAACAATGCTCGGGTTGGAGGACAAATTCGGGCTTCTTTATTGTTGCAACAATTTAGACTTGGAAATGGCCTTTTTAGATCTTGGGCTCCATATGAAAGTTATAGGCCTATGTCTTACCTTTCCATCCATATAAAATAAACCTAAATCTGAGATCTATAGCTCTAGATATGACCCAATTACCGAATAGTGTTGCGGTTTGGATTGCACCGACATTTCTTTTCTAAGTTTGATCATCTCTTTGCCTTTGCAATTTAAGTTCTTAAAGTCATCAATCAATCCTTTTATTTATGTGATAGGCCGGCATTTAAAATGGATATTTGTCATAAATTAAAGGTATCTTATATTATTAGATATATTATTATAAAATGTACGTTAGTTAAGGAGTTATTGATACTTCAAGTGCAAAATAATGATATAAAACCATGATAAAAATGCACTTTTGAGTACTAATCAATAACTTCTTAACTAATACATGTTTAATAATAACAAGTCTAATACTATAAGGTACCTTACGGAAAATGTTCATCCTAAATACAAGCCTATCATATAAATAAAATGATTAATTGATAAGTTAAAGTATTGAAATTAAAAGGATATAAAGAGGGCTAAACTTAGAAAAGAGATACTGGTGCAGTCCAACCTGGAACACTATTCGATAATTAGGTCATATCTAGAGTTGTAGATCTTGGATTTAGGTTTACTTTATATGGATGGAAAGCTAAGAAATAAACTTAAAACTTTCATATAAAAGTTAAGACTCAATTTTGCTGTTTGGAAGTTTAAATCTTAGCAACAACATAAAAGTCTGAATTCATCCTATATCCCAGACACTATTTAGTGTTTAGCCTATATCTCGAGTTTTAGAAGTCCAAATGACCTTAATTGTTTTTTCTAGAAAGCTGAGACAATTTTCTAGAACTTTTATATAGAAGTCTGGTTCAAATTTTGAAGTTATCAATAATGTTTATGACAGACAAAAAAGATAAGAATTGTCACCAAGTCAAGAGTTGGTCACCCACTCATCAATTAGTTATCAAATCAGTAGTTTCTAATTTTGGCCTATAAAAGGGAGTATTTCCCATGCATTTAGGTATTTTGGTTTCCATATCGAGATCATGCTCTTGCCTTCTCTCTTGTATTTTTTTAATGCTTAATTTTTACTTTCATTATTATCTTGTTTAAATTCTGAAATTTAATGTTTGATACTAACATGTTCTATATTTGTTATCTTGTTCACTTTTAATAGTAATGGTAATAGTAATAGTAATAATAATACTAATAATAGTAGTAGTAGTAATAGTAATGGTAGTAGTAGTAGTAGTAGTAATAGTAGTAGTTGTAATACTAATAATAATAATAATAATAATAATAATAATAATAGAAGAAGAAGAAGAAGTTGATGAGAACTTTAAGATGGAACATCAATGTGAGGATTAAATAATGATAACAACAAATATTAAGGTTAGAGGATCCACCAATGGTATTTCAAACAAGTATAATATAGACTTTTATTATTCAATTGAAAACCACATACAAAGGAGGTTCCAATTAGATTATAAATTGTTAACATGATTACATTAGCTATCTTATTTAAATAATGCTAATACTTGTAAATATTGTCAAGCATTCATGATTATAACTTATGCTAACAACAAATCAAGTTGCTTTCATAGCATAAATGTCGGTTACACCATACGATTGAGTTATAAAAGTGCCAAGTATTTGTTGTACCAAGTGTTATACAACATAAATCTAGATTAACTATTTAACAAGCAAAATATTAAGAGTGAATCTTTCTCCCCCCATTAACTCAAGATTACCTCCCCTATATACTAAATGAATCTTTCTCTTAGCTAGTACTTAACCAAGATGATTTGCTGATTCTAAAATGTCTATTTTATTCCTAGCACTAGATCCACTGAAAACACAAATGTTTCTTACTTGATGACTTGAGGAACCTGCCATTTCTAGACACTTCTATATCTATTGAATGTGTGGGTTGGGTGGAAATAAAGGGAAGGAAGAGAAGATTTTATAGATGAGAACTTGAACATGCAATTATACCACATGTATGTAGGCTAGTTGGAGTCTCATACTTTCTCTCTCTCTCTATTTATTTATTTAGTTATATTATTATTATTATTATTAAAAAAAACATGTGTATCTATAGGTAGTTGTGATTGTGGCTTACACCTTCCCTTGGTTTTACATCCAAGAACGACTTAAAATCTCTCTATGGGTTAGGGATAGGTTTCCCATCTAGTTTTCTTTAAAACTAGCAAACAAGATCTTTTATAGTTAGATTTCCAAGACTATGTTGAGCATGTTTTTTATGAAAATAGGGTCATAATTTAGAAAATACACAATGTACATCTCTACCAAGATATGTCTTAAAAGTCAATAAAAGATTATCTAAAGATTTCTTATGTTTTGAAATAAATCCTAACTTTTGATAATTTTTACAAGCCTTGCAGAATGCATATGAGTTCTTAAATATAGTGGGCTAGTAAAATCCATTTTATAAGATTTTTACAATTGTTTTTCTTGATGAGAAATGACCCTCACATGCCTCAAAATAAAAAAAAATTAATGACACTACTTATATTATTGTCAGGATTGCATCTTTAAAATATTTGATTAGGATAATATTTGAATAAATAAGGGTTATCCTAATAAAAGTTCTTCACTTCAAAAACTTTTATCGTTGGTACTCCAATGAGTTGACAAATCTTCTAAAGAAAGAAAATTGACAAAATTAGCGAACTCAGACATTAATCTAAGAAAAAGTAAGGATTTAATAGGAAACTAATGATCGATTAATGTGATGTCAGACGTCGAATTTTTTGTCACTTAACATGATAAAAAATTAATGTCTTCTTCCAAGTGCTGGAATGTTGAAGTAATAAATAACTCGACAAAACTAAAGTTGAATCATAGGGAGGTTAATTGTATAAATTATAGATAACAATAATATAACAATAACAATAACAACAAGAATAGTAACAATAATAACAATAGTAGTAGTAGTGGTAATAGTAATAGTAGTAGTACTAATAATAACAACAACAACAATAATAGTAGTAGTAGTAGTAGTAGTAGTAGTAATAACAATAACAACAACAACAATAATAGTAGTAGTAGTAATAATAATAATAATAACAACAACAATAAAGAAGTTGATTAGAATTTTGAGATGGAAGATTAACGTAAGGATTAAACAATGATAACAATAAATGTTAAGGTTAGAGAATCCATTAATAACATGTCAAATAAGTATAGTATAAATTTTTATTATTGTTTAATCCAAAATTAGGAATTATTGATTTGATTACTAATTGATGAGTGGGTGACTAACTGTTGACTTGGTGACAATCCTTATCTTCTCTTGTCTTCCCAAAACATCATTGATAACATCAGAATTAGAACCATTTAAAATATAAAAGTTGTAGAAAATTATCTCAGCTTTCCAGGAGAAAAAAATGAAGGTTATTTGGACTTCTAAAACTCTAGATATGGGCCACCACTAAATAATGTTCTAGCTACATGACAAAATTGGACTTCTTCATTATTGTAATAACTTGGACTTGAAAATGGCTTTTTTAAATCTTGGGCTTCCATGAAAGTTGTAGGCCTATGTCTTACGTTTCCATCCATATAAACTAGACCTAAATTCGAGATCAATAGCTCCAAATATGACCCAATTACCTAATAGCGTTCCGGTTTGGATTACACTAGCATCTCTTTTCTAAGTTTGACCATCTCTTTGTCCTTTTAATTTCAGTTCTTAAACTCATCAATCAATTCTTTCATTTATGTGATAGACATTTAAAATAAATATTTTTCACAAATTAAAGGTATCTTATATTATTAGATATGTTATTACAAAACATGCTTTAGTTAAGGAATTATTGATACTTCAAGTGCAAAATGATAATAAAAAACCTTGATAAAAATACACTTTTAAGTAGCAATCATCACTATTGACAAAAGATTCGCATTAATATTTTTGGTGTCTTTTTCATCTGTGATTTCTTCTTGAGAATAAATCATTTACAAATCTTCATATTCATTGAACTCAATTTTACTCAAAGTAGACTTAAGTTGATCATACACTAATTCTTCAATATGATCTATTTCTTGTAAATCATTATCATCTTCAAGTTGCTTACAAATATTAAAATATTCATCTCAAGTGTTATGTTTCCAATATATAGCTTCATCATTCCATTCATCCAATTAATCAATGCATTAGAAGTTGCAAGAAATAGATGTCCTAAAATAACAGGAAATGAATTATATGCTTTAATAAGGTGTGTGTCCAATGGAATAAAATCTATAGGATAAATGAATTTATGAACTTGTACTAACACATCTTTAACTATTACTCTAAGTACTTTACAGATCTATCGGCAAGTAAAAGAGTTACAGAAGTTGGTTTTAACTCATCTAGATTGAGACTCTGAAAAACTAAATATAGAAGTAAATTCACACTAACTCCAAGATCAAGTAAGACTCTTTCAATTTTATGTTCTCCAACAAAGCAAAAAATTATAGGACAACCAGGGTCTTTATATTTCAAAGTATTATTATTCTAAAAAATGACATTAATTCAGCTGAAAAGGCTTTCTTTTTCACATTTAGTTTTTCTTCACAGTGCATAGATCTTTAAAAACTTTAACATAAGAAGGAACCTATTTAATAGCATCCAACAAAAAGGTATATTGATCCTTATATGCTTGAAAGTTTCAAAGATTTTAGAGTTGTAATTAACTTTTCTTTGTTTGGTTATGACGTGAGAAAATGGAATTGCTAGTGGAGAATCATTTTTTTCTTTGTATTATTCAGATTCAACCCCTTTCTTACTCTTAGAGATTAACTCATCATCTTTCTCACAAGGTTCAAGAGTGGGTTTTTCAATAAGCTTACCACTATGAAGAGTAGTGACTGATTTGATTTAATCCACATGTTGACTTTTAGAACTACTTGCATTTGCATTGTATTGCCCCTTGAGATTTCGTCGTGGTTGAGATAGAAACTTACCTTTCTCTTGGAAACTAAGAATAGATGTTAATTTTGCAAAAGTATTTTTAAAATCTATCATGCTATAAGCAAGTTGAGCATTGTTTATCTCATCTTTTTCAATGAATGCATGCAATGTTTTCTCAAGATTTCTTCTAGGAGGTGCATATCCATGAGAATTTTAAAAATTATGGTGTGCTTGAAATGGTGGTTGTGAACTTTATGCATTGTTATTATCACTCTTCGAACTAAAATTTGAGTAATTTCTCCAACCAAAGTTGTATGTTTATGAGTATAAGTTATAATTGGTGACATGACCAAAAGATTGATGTCTTCTCCCAAGTGTAAGAGTGTTGAAGTAATAAATAACTCGACAAGAATGGAGTCAAATCATAGAGAGGTTAATTATATAAATTATAAATAACAACAACAATAATAATAGTAAAAGAAAAAGAAGAAGAAGAAGTTGTTGAGAACTTTGAGATAAAAGATTAATCTAAGGATTAAACAATGATAACAACAAATGTCAATGTTAGAGGACCGCTTATGGTATTTCAAACAAGTATAGTGACATAACCAAAAGATTGATGTTTTCTCCCAAGTCCAAGAGTGTCAAAGTAATAAATATTCTAGCAAGACCGGGGTCAAACTATGGGGAGGTTAAGTATATACATTATAAATAAAAACAATATAACAACAACAACAACAACAACAATAACAATAGTAATAATAGAAGAAAAAAAAGAAGTTGATGAGAACTTTGAGATGGAAGATCAATGTGAGGATTAAACAATGATAACAACAAATATCAAGGTTAGAGGATCTACTAATGGTATTTCAAACATGTATAGTATAAATTCTTATTATTCAATTGAAAACCACACACATAGAAAATTCCAATTAGATTATAAATTGTTAACAAGATTACATTAGTCATCTTATTCGATTAATGCTAATACTTGTAAATCTCATGAGGCATTCATGATTATAACTTGTATTAAGAACAAATCAAGTTCCTTTCATAGCTCAGGTGTCAGTTATGCCATACAATATGGACTATGAAAGTGCTAAGCATTTTTTGTATCAAGTGTTATACAACATAAATCTAGATTAGTTATTTAACAAGCAAAGTATTAAAGAACATGATAAAAAATACAAAACATGTTAGTATCAAACATTAAAGTCCATATTAAGTTTACATTATACTTATTCTTACACCATTAGTATAACCTTTTCACCTTGACATAATAAACTTAGCTAAATATAGTGAAAGAAAGAAAAATAAATAAACAAAATAAGAACATAAATAAGATAAAAGTTAAGTAAAGAAAATGAAATAAAAGGCATATATTTGATATTAATGAAAGCAAAACATAAGCAATACAAAAAATACAAAGATAGAAAGCAAGAGTATGATCTTGATCTGGAAACCAAGATGCTTAAATGAATGGCAAATACCTCCTTTTATAGGCTAAAATTAGAAACTATTTATTTGAAGATTAATTGATGAGTGGGTGACCAACTCTTGACTTGATAACAATTCTTATCTTCTTTTGTCTGCCTAAAATATCATTGATAACGACAAAATTAGAACCATTTGAAAACATGAAAATTGTAGGAAATTATCTCAACTTTCTAGTGTAAAAAATTATGATCATTTGGAATTTTAAAACTCTAGATATGGGTCCAACATTGAACAGTGGTCGAGCTGGAGGATAGATTCATACTTTTTTGTTATTGTTACAATTTAGACTAAAAAATGACCTTTTTAAATCTTAAACTCCATATAAAAGTTGTAGGCCTATGTCTTATCTTTTTATCAATATAACATAGATCTAAATATGAGATCTACAGCTCCAGCTCCATATATGACCCAATTACCAAACAGTGTTCCAGTTTACTACACCAACATATCTTTTCTAAGTTTGGCCATCTCTTTGTCCTTTTAATTTCAGTTCTTAAATTCATCAATCAGTCATTTCATTTATATGATAGGCTTGCATTTTAAATGAATATTTACCATAAATTAAAGTTATTTTATATTATTAGATATGTTATTATAAAACATGCTTTAATTAAAGAGTTATTAATACTTCAAGTGCAGAATGATGATATAATGTCTTGATAAAAATACACTTTTAAGTACCAAACACCCCCCAATGAGCTTATTACTAGTCCCTAGTAATCAAAGTGTTAAAATAGAAAAATAATTTGCAAATTCCATAAAATAAGATATTCATCATTCAACTTCCATTAATCTATTCAGATAAACAAACTCTTATTAAATTTATATATCTACTCAATACCTCTTAAAAAAGATATTAATAAATTTTTTTCTCTATGCTCAATATATTAACACATAGTTATAAGGCTTTAATTGAAAGAAAATATAATTTTTGTTTTAATGTTTAAGGTTAACTTCCTTGGATTTAGATTATTATCATTTTTCTTTTTTCCCCCCTAATTTTATTAATATACATCTAGCTTAAAAGGGGAATGCATCTTTAACCAATGTAATGAGCTTTTGGCTAATGACTTTCAAACCAATTGGTCTTAGGGCATTAGGTGTTGATACACCCCTTAGAGCTTAGCAACTCGGCTTACAGATACTTATATGTAGATAATGCAATATTTGATTCCCTTAAGCTTTTCTCCTCAACCTATGTAATAAGCGTTGGGTCAATAGCTCCCAAGTCAGTTGACTTTAGGGTATTAGCTGTTAAAACACCCTTTAAGGCTTTGTTGCTGTTGTGATGTCATGGTCGCACAAATTAATTACCTTAGCTTAAAACACAACACACAAGATAGTATAGAGCAAGCAAGGGGTTGATCCCACAAGAAATATTTAGTTTAGATTTTTATGCTATACGTTATACAATTAGGGGGTTTTGATTTGTGATGATCTAAACTATGAAAGAAATTAAACTAGCAAACAAAATCAATTGAAATTTAAATTTATCAAGAAAACAAACCTTGGTTCCAAGCACACATCCACTAATGAAAATTAGAACCAATCATTGAAACAAAACTACAATTTATATTCTGAATTTTTATCTTTTCTTAATGTTAGTTAATTAACGGATCCGCCGTATAACAAACCCTAACCAACAAACAATCACAATGTTCACATTAATAATTTAGTTCAATGGCAGCCCTAAGAACTAGATATTTGATTGTGCTTCCTAAGTTTAATAATGTAGTTCCGCTACAATTACCAAGCTTAGTTGCTTCACAAGTTCATACATCATAACTCCAGTTTTGATATCAAACTTAGCAATAAATTGTTCACAATAATAACTTAGAGTTTTGCTCTAGCAAATCAACAACAATCATAGAAAATATGCATAGAAAAACAATCATACTCATTCATACTATAAATTGAAAATAAAAGGAAGAATAAATCTCACGGTTCTTGAAATCCGAAGGTTTATTGTGTCCTTGCAACCAAGAAAAGAGCTTAGCCTTGCATAACTATTGAACAACTACTCTTAAAGAATGAAGAGAGCATGATTTTTTTTAGGTTTGTAGAGGAGAGAATTTGTGTTTCTTAACTTCTGGCTACTACCCCCCTTCTCTCCTCTTTCGCTGTCTTTTTATATGCTAAAAAACCCTAGTTCCTAATTTATAAAGTAGTCCTCCCTTAAGTTGACAATTGACATTTAAGTATTTCAATAACTATTTTCCCTAAAAAAGAGAAATATCCTTGCATGAAATCTTCAAACTCTGACTTAGAGGAGCTAAATTGCTGATATAAAATTTTTGATGATGGTTTAAAAGCTTCGAAACGTAATTTTTTCTTCACGAAACCTGATTGCTGGCAGAATTCAGTTGTCATCTTTGAAAAATCATATCTCCATCATCTAACATCCTTATTGGATGAAATTTGGAGCATTTACCTACCTTTGAGTCAGGAATCCTAAATTGGACTTCTATACCTTCAGATATTGAATTTTGAATAGAAAAAGGTCAAAAGTGGCAGAATGCGAGATTTGACTTTGAAGGATGTGATTTCCATGATCTTCCTCTTCTTATTTTTCTTGCATTAGATTTCTAGATAGGTATGGATGTTAGCTTTTTAGTGCCACTAGAATCACTTCATTTCGATCTCTAGAACTCACGCTCTGCACAAAACATTGACTTAACATCAAATCTACCAATTATCTCCAATTTACTCATTTTTGCATTTTTCATCCAAAAGTGCCTAAACTAGCATTACTAATAATACATGGGATAGTAAACGCACTTGGGTCCTTTTGCTTCAAAGGCATATTTTTTTGAACAACAACAAACATAACTTCACCCATACTAACCATTTCATGACCTTTCAATTTGAAAGCTCTCTTGGTAGTACACAACTCCTTTAAAAATTTGGCATATTTAGGAATTTGCTTGATAGCATCAAGCAAAGGAATGTTGAGTTCTACTTTCTTGAAAACCTTTAAAATCTCTTTTTCTTTATCCTCTTTCTTTGACCTAGAAGAACTTACAGGAAAGGGTGGAATTGCTTTAAAACTAGAATTCATTGAGTGAGGAGTTACCTTTAGAGTGTTGGTCGATGTTTTAGTTTGTGAAGGAGGATGATGTTCCTTCTTTGTGTACTCAATTCAGTTTCTATCTCTTCTTTTTCCTCCATCTCAATTTATTTTGATCTTTTCTCTTCAAGTTCTTTTCCATTTCTCAATATGATCGCATTAACATTCTCTTTTAGATTCGATGCTTGGGAGGGCAATTTTCCATTCATTTGTGCCTCCAATTTCCCTACACTTGAAGCTACTTGCCCTATTTACTTCACCAAATTGTGAATACTTGACCTTGTTTCCTGTTGGAAAGACATGATATTTTGTTGCAAGGTAACAATATTAAAAGCCAAAGTTTTCATCATCTCACAAAGATCATCATTGGATGATGACCCTGTAACATTGGAGTTTGTGAATGGAGGGGGTTGTCTTGCTTGATAATTCTGTTAGGGTTGAAATCCATGGGGATAGAACTGTTAGCCTTGATTGCCTTGTTGAGATGGGTTGCTATAGCATAAGTTGGGATGGTCTCCCCATCCGGGATTGTACGTGTTGGAAAAGGGATCATATTTATGCTGGGACTGTCTATTGAATGCTCCATCAATTTCATGAGTTTGTTCAATGTAATCTTCTTGCATTATTGGGCATATATCCAAAGCATGTCCTTGTAAGGAGCATATGCTACAAACTTTCACCTGTTGCACATTTCCACAAGCCAAAGAACGTACAAGAGAAGTAAGATCATTAACTTTATTTTCAAGGTTAGAAATACTTACCGCATTTACTCATTTGTTAGAGAAGTCTCCACGAGTGCTAAACTGTTTTGAGTTAGCTGCTATGTTTGAGATCAATTGGCGTGCAGCCTCGGGTGTCTTATCCACTAATACGCCTCCATTTGCAGCATCAATGATACTACGGTCAGTAGGCATCAATCTTTCATAGAAATATTGAATGAGCAGCTGATCGGGTATTTGATGATGAGGGCATTGAATGCATAGTTTCTCAAATCTTTTCTAATACTCGAAGAGTGTTTCTCCATGAGATTGTCGAATCCCACATATTTCTTTCCTTATGTTGGCAACTCAAGATGCTAGGAAATACTTCTCAAGGAAAATCTTCTTCATGGCATTCCAAGTTCCAATAGATCCTGGAAAAATAGAGAAAAACCATGTCTTTGCTGCCTTTTTTAAAGAGAAAGGGAAAGCTTTCAACTTAAGTTGTTCTTCATCAACTCCATTCGGTTTCATGCCAACACAAACCATATGGAACTCCTTGAGATGAGTATGAGAATCTTCTCCTGCAAGACCATTAAATGTTGGTAACAAATGTATAAAACCATATTTGAGCTCAAAGTTTACATTATTGTCAATGTTTATGCATAGTGGTTGATTTTCCACATTAGAAGCAGTAAGCTCCTTGAGTGTTTGTTGTCATGCAATAGCCATGGTGGTGAGACGAGCTTCCTTTGGTAACCTGTGTAAAGTTTTGTCTATTTCAAGATCCAACTGTATTTGACTTTGATTAGTAGAACGTGTTACTGACATAAATCATCAAGAAAACTCAAAAGAAACCAACCACACAAAAGATCAAAAACAATGTAAATTGTACGAAAATCCTATGTTAGAAAACTAAAACTACCTTAAAACCTTAGAAAATAGTGGAATTTGGCCTCAATAGGGTAGGGCTATTAGTATACTACTAGTCTTGTTCATAACGTCATTTTCCTTCAGGAAAGGAGAAGCCGAAACCTAATTCTACAAACAATTCTATTTTGAACAATACCACCGCAGCAAATAAATAGTACCACTGCAAGTAAAAATTCTGTTTCTCTTTTTCTTTTCAGAAATATAAATAAAAAATCATAGTAACTAAAAATAACAATACAAGCACAAGAATCAACTAAATTACTTCCCCGGTAACGACGCCAAAATTTGTTGTGTTGTTGTGGCCACATAAATTAATTACTCTAGCTTAAAACACAAAACACAAAATAGTATAGAGCAAGAAAAGGGTCGATCCCACAAGGAAGATTTAGTTCAGATTTCTATGCTATACATTATGAAATTGAGGGTTTTGGTTTGTGATGATCTAAACTAGTGAACAAAATCAATTGAAATAGAAATTTATCAAGAGAACAAACCTTGGTTGCAAGCACACATCCACCAATGAAAATTAGAACCGATCCTTGAAATAAAACTACAATTTATATTTTGAATTTTTATCTTTTTTTAATGTTGGTTAATTAACGGATCCGCCATATAACTAACCCTAACCAACAAACAATCACAATGTCCGCATTAATGATTTAGTTCAATGGTAGCCCTAAGAACTAGACATTTGAGTGTTCTCCCTAAGTTTAATTATGTAGTTTCAGCACAATTATCAAGCTTAGTTGCTTCACAAGTTCATACATCACAACTCCGGTTTTGATATTAAACTCAGCAATAAATTGTTCATAATAATAACTTAGAGTTTCGCTCTAGCAATTATCAATAACAATCATAGAAAATATGCATAGAAAAATAATCATACTCATTCATACTATAAATTGAAAATAAAAGGAAGAATAAATCTCACGATTCCTGAAATCTGAAGGTTTATTGTGTCCTTGCAACCAAGAAAAGAGTTTAGCCTTGCATAACTCTTGAACAACTACTCTTAAAGAATGAAGAGAGCATGATTTTTTTTTTTTTAGGTTTGTAGAGGAGAGAATTTGTGTTTCATAACTTCTGGTTGCTGCCCCCTTCTCTCCTCTTTCTCTCTCTTTTTATATGCTAAGAAACCCTAGTTTCTAATTTATAAAGTAGTCCTCCCTTAAGTTGACAATTGACATTTAAGTACTTCAATAACTATTTTCCCTAAAAAAGAGAAATATCCTTGCATGAAATGTTCAAACTCTCACTTAGAGGAGCTAAATTGCTGATATAAAATTTTTGATGATGGTTTAGAAGCTTCGAAACTTAATTTGGACTCATTTCTTCACGAAACCTGATTGCTGGCAGAATTCAGTTGTCATATTTGAAAAATCATATCTCCATCATCTAACATCCTTATTGGATGAAATTTGGAGCATTTACCTACCTTTGAGTCATGAATCCAAAACAATTGAGTTTGCATAAATTGGACTTCTATACCTTCAGATATTGAATTTTGAATAGAGAAAGGTCAATAGTGGTAAAATGCGAGATTTGACTTTGAAGGATGTGATTTCCATGATCTTCCTCTTCTTATTTTTCTTGCATTAGATTTTCAGAAAGTTATGGATATTGGCTTTTTAGTGCCATTAGAATCACTTTATTTCGATCTCTAAAACTCACGCTCTGCACAAAACATCGACTTAACATCAAATCTGTCAATTATCTCTAATTTACTCATTTTTGCATTTTTCATCCAAAAGTGCCTTCAAAACATAAAACAAAGAATGTCAAGGCATTTTACATATAAAACATGGACAAAATATTAGGTAAATATGGGCAAAATTATCGAATAATATGATTATATCAAATACCCCCACACTTAGCTCTTGCTTGTCCCCGAGAAATGATAAATAAAATTAAATTGAAAATAACCATGATCAATCTCTTAATCTCCCATCAATGTCCAAGAGTACAAACATTATAAATACAAATATAATAAAAAAGGATAAAATAAATAATTCTTTATGCATTTGTTTACATGCAAACTTTAAAATTCAATCAATTGTCGGGATTTAAATGAAATCTATGTCATGCCAAAGTGATAGGTCCTCTCATTGATATAAACTCCAAAACTCATGTGTTTAGGGTTTATGTGTTTAAATATCTCAAATTCAATCAAAGAGTATGTTCTACCATAAGCCTGCTTTTCAATCTCATCTCCATTACTAACATATTACAAACAATGCATGAATCAAAAGGTCTTATTTTCCAGGAGTAATAGGGCTAAGGTTAAGGTGAGGTAAAAGAGAGTAAAAGAAAGGGTTCAAATTAAAGAAAGTAGAGCATTCTGAAAAATGATATTTCAAACAAGATATTCCATCAAAGCTCATAAATTTTACATCTTTAATCACCAATGCTTAACTCCTTTTGATTTTAAGCTCTTTTAACATAAAATCTTAAGAACATAAAAGAACATTTTTTTTCTTTTTTTTCTTTTTTTCTTTTTGTAATTTTGCCCATCTTTTCATCAAGCATCAGATCTTCTATCTTTTCACATAATTTCCAACCATAATTCCATGAAGTATCACAAGTATATGATCTACTAATCCTTGGCTAGGGGAAAAGGAAAATATATATAAATTTAAGGCTTATACATCGATAAAGCAAAGAAAAGATAAACAAGCTCAAAAGGGGCTCAGTAAGGATAATATGTTTTAGGTTGGCTTTTTGGTTCAAGTGATTTAAAATTCCTAATGCCTTTATCATCTTCATGTATATTTGTAATGGAATATAATCTCAATAAGATATGAAGCAAGTTCTAGAGATACATATCATTGAAAGAATGCACACTCAAGGAATACAATGTTGAAGGCTCAAAAACTTGTAGTGGTATAACACTATAAAGTCAACATGACATATTCTTAAAGTCAATCCCTAAACCAATTAAACCTTAAAATTTGCATGTATACTCTTTCATTTGATTTATATCTTCATCTATCTCAATTAATTCTCATACATAATACTCATATTCTCAAAAACCAATGGGAGTTAAAAAGATCAAACATAATTTTTTTTCCATCATTGGAATCACTTCATTTCGATCTCTAGAACTCACGGTTTGCACAAAACATCGACTAAACATCAAATCTGCCAATTATCTCTAATTTACTCATTTTTGTATTTTTCATCCAAAAGTGCCTTCAAAACATAAAATAAAGAATATCAAGGCATTTTACATATAAAACATGGACAAAAAGATTAGGTAAATTTAGGTGAAACTATCGAATAATATAATCATATCAGTTGCTTATGTTAGGGAGGCTATAAAACCAAACTTATCTATGTTTTTATTGTCATCATTTTTTTTATGTTTTTGGCAATTTATATACTACTCCTTTCCCTTATTGTTACCTTTAATGAAAAAATATAAATAATATAATAATCTAATGTGCAACCCATAATCATATGTTAAAGTGTAAGTGCGTGAAAATGAAGGTTTAAGAATACTTCTTAAATGTGTATATGAGTATAATCAAGTGATAACGATGCGAGAGTTTATAAACTTGAATATCTTAAGAAGTATTTTGATAGACCTTGTTATAAATTTTGCAAATAACCATTGAAAAATGTTTACCAAGATATGTCTCAAGAGTCAATAAAATTCCTCCTTACTCTGTTATCTTAGTAACAACAGTTTTATAAATAGTTTATGAAATAAAAAACATTGTTAGAGAAGATATCATATGAAATAATGACTATTGATAAACATGAAACACACTTAAACCCATATAAGAACCAACAAAACACAAAATAATATACTATTAAGAAAACCAAAAGATATAAGAATTCATAAACAAAGGCTCAAATCCAATCTAAACTTTTTATGGCTTTTCTTATTGACCAATTTATACGACTTATAGAGGGATCAATTACAGGAGTGAAATATTGCAGTTGATCAATTAATTATTCAGCAGTAGTTGTAAAGATTATGATTTTTCATGTCAAAGATGTTATAAATTTCTATACCATAGCATGATCAAGAAAATAAATAACTTATCATAAAAACCATTAACATTTAACAAGCCTATGAGTTTATGATAAATGTACAGTTGGGACTATGAGGTAATATGAAAAATCTCTTCCAATATGCTCAGATCACCTAGTAAGGCAATGAAGGCATTAACATGTTTAAACATTGCATTTATTTGATTAGACATTGCGGAGACCTGAAGTTCCTCTCTAATTGTTTTTCTAATGATGTTTTTTTGTGCTAAAGCTTTTAAGGACAACCCCTCTAACTTGACTACCTCCTAAAAAGACAACTATTGACACCCCCCATTAACCTAAGGCTACCTCCCATATACACTACATGAATCTTTCTCCTAGCTAGTATGTGACTAAGATGATTTGTTGATTCTAAAAACCCTATTTCCTTCCCAAGACTGGATCCACTAAAAACACAATTTTTTTATGTGATGACCTGAGGAACCTATCATTTCTACACACTTTTATATCTATTGAATGTATAGGTTGAGTAGAAATGAAGGGAAGGAAGAGAAGATTTTATAGATGAGAACTTGAAAATATAATCATACCACTTATATGTAGGCCAATTGGTGTCTTATACTCTCTCTCCTTTTATTTATTTTATCTATTTATTTCTAAAAACATGTGTATTTATAGGTAGTTGTGATTGTGGCTCACATCTTCCATTGATTTTACTTTCAAGAATGGCTTAAATGCTCTCTATAGATCGAGGATAGGCTTCCCATCTAATTTTTAAAAAAAACTAGCAAATAAGGTCTTTTTTAATCAGATTTCTAAGATTATGTCGAGCATGTTCTTTATGAAATAGTGGCCATAAATCATGAATTGCATGATGTACATTTCCACTAGGATGTATCTCAAAAGTTAATAGAAGATTATCTAAAGATTCCTTACTCAGGGCATCCTTAATGAATTTTATTTTATCTTTATGATTTATAGATACCATTCCTAAATAACGATATTGTGCATTACAAGTGCATCTAGCACATTATGATAGACTTTCAATCATTTTGCATAATGTTTCTTTGCAAAAGTGCTTTTACCTATTCCAAGCATGTGTGAAATAAAGAAATTAAAGGACTCACCTGATAATTAGACCTTTGCTCCAATCAGCCAGTGAATATGTTTATGAATTCCATGATTCATTAACAATCTCAATCTTACACATCTAGCATGATAAATTTTTGTAATCGCATTCTGAGGTAGAGTAGGAAAATACTTTTTTTTAACTTTTTAAGAGTGATGTTCATTTTTAAATGAGAATTGGAGGAGAGATTCAAAGAAAGGGAAAAGAGAAAAGAATTGCACAAATATATACACAGATATTAGTTATTATAGAAAACTGAAAAAAATATCTTAAGCCATGTAGTACTGTTATTCGTAATTTGACCGGGTGAGAGAAACTTACAAAAAAATCATAGAAAAAAGAAACACAAAAATAATTTGAGGAAAAAAAATCAGTTTTTATATACAGGATCACCCAATTCAATAGAGTCATTTTCAATTGAAAACTTATTGAAGTAAACTTTCAAACGATGTCTATATACCTTAAAAACATTGCCATTTTTTGGATTCTCGATATCACAGGTTCTATATGGATATGCATGTTTCACAATAAACTAACCGTTCCATCTTCATCTTAGTTTTCCAGGAAATAAATAGAGTCTAGAATTATAATTCCATATTTTTTAATTAAAGACTCGAATGACTTATTGCAGAAATGTGTTCCACCATCACTTATCATGGCTTGAAGGATTCCAAATTGACT
The DNA here is from genome assembly GCA_015708895.1 of Populus ilicifolia. Classification (NCBI taxonomy): domain Eukaryota; kingdom Viridiplantae; phylum Streptophyta; class Magnoliopsida; order Malpighiales; family Salicaceae; genus Populus; species Populus ilicifolia. The sequence goes on along the minus strand of SRLM01000632.1, from coordinate 32,832 downwards.
CAAGATATTTTCTTTAAAAAACTTTATCATTATTTTGTGATCATTGTTTCAACTTAGAATTGCCTCTATCCATTTTGAAATATATAATCTATGGAGACTAATATGTATAACAAACCAAATGATGGAGGAAATGGACCCATGAAATCTATACCCCAATAGTCAAAGATCTCAATAACAAGAATAAGATTTAAAGACAACATGTGATGTTTTGAAATAAATCCTAATTTTGATAATTTTCACAAGTTTTGTAGAATGTATGTGAATCCTTGAACATGGTGGGCTAGGTAAATCCACTTTGTATGATTTTTTTAATTGTCTTTCTTGATGAGAAATAGCCCTCACATGCTCTAGAATGACAAAATTCAATGACGCTACTTACCTCATTGTCGGGAATGCATCTTTAAAATATTTGGTTAAGACAATATTTAAATAAGTAAGGGTCAACCCAATAAAAGTTATGCACTTCGTTCAAGAACTTTCTATTATCTTGAGTATTCCAATGAGTTGACAATTGTCCTGAAATAAGAAAATTAATAATATTAGCAAACCAAGGCAATGTAGATACAAAAAGTAAAGATTCATCAGAAATGTAGTCATCGATTGCTGTGATATTAGTTTTCGAATGTGTTATCAATCTTGATAAATGATATGCGACAACATTTTCAATGCCTTTATTGTCTTTGATTGTGATATCAAATTCTTGAAGTAAAAAAATCTACCGCATTAATCTAGCCTTAAAAGTTTTTTAGAAAGAAGATATTTCAATGTTGTATGATCACTACAAACAACAATAGGTGAGCTAACAAAATAATACCTGAATTTTTCACATACAAATACTACTGCTAATAATTCTTTTTTAGTGGTGGTGTAATTCATTTGAGCACTATTTAAAGTTTTACTTATATAGTAAATCACATAAGGTTTCTTATCTTTTTTTGTCCCAAAACAACATTCACGACATAATCACTAGCCTCACAAATTATTTTAAAAGGTAATGACCAATCAAGAGGTTGAATGACAGGAGCATAAGTAAGCTAGTTTTTAAGTTTAAAAAAGGCTTCACAATATTCAGTTCATTTAAAAATATTATCCTTTATTAGAAGGTTACTTAAGGGCTTAGATATTATGTTAAAATCTTTGATAAACCTTCTATAAAAACTAGCATGTCCTAATAATGATCTAAAATCTTTAATAGATTTTGTTGTTGGCAAGTTAGCAATTAACTCAATTTTAGATTTGTCAACTTTAATTTCTTTTGATGAAACAATGTGATGAAGTACAATGTTGTTTGCTATCATAAAGTAACATTTTTTCCAATTCAGTACAAGATTCTTCTCTTCACACCTCCTCAAAATCTTTTCTAAGTTAGTCAAACAATCATTAAATGAATCACAGAAAACAAAAAAAATCATCCAAAAAATCTCAAGAAAATGTTCAACCACATTGCTAGATATATTAAACATGCATCTTTGAAACATGACTGGTGCATTACATAATCCAAAGGGCATTCTTCAATATACAAAAGTACCAAATGAACATGTGAAAGTAGTCTTCTCTTGATCTTCCAATGCAATTTTAATTTGGTTGTAACCTAAATAGTCATCTAGAAAACAATAAAATTCATGACCTGCAACTCTTTCTAGAATTTGATCCATGAAAGGTAAAAGAAAATGATCTTTTTTATTTATTGAATTATGTTTTTTATAGTCAATGTACATGTACCAACCAGTAATAGTCATAGTTGGAATTAACTCATTTTTCTCATTTATTATTACAGTAACTCTAGACTTTTTTTAATATAACTTAGGTAGGACTTACCCATTTACTATTAGAAATGGGATAAATGATTCCATTATCTAGAAGCTTAATGACTTTATTTTTCACAACTTCTTTCATATTAAGATTGAGCTTTTGTTACATTTCTCTAAAGGGTTTAGCATTTTCCTTCAAATAAATTCTGTTTAAGCAAATCAAAGAACTAATTCCTTTTATGTCAGCTATGGTCCATCCTAGTGCATTTTTATACATTTTCAGAGTTTGCAATAACTTACATTTAATGTGCATTAAGTTGGGAAGATATTATTACCAAAAAAAAGTTTTAGTTTCTCTAAAAAATAAGTATTTGAGATTGAATGGTAATAACTTCAAATCAGGTTTGGGTGGTTCAACACTTAAAGGTACGGACTTAATTGATTATGATGGTAATTTTTTAATTTATGGTTTTCAATTACTTGCCTTTGATTCTTCTTAAAAATAAACCATTTGCAAATCGTCAAATTCATCAATCTTAGTTTCATAAGGATTCACAAACAAAGACTCAAATCTACTCTAAGTTTTATGGCTTTTCTTAGTTGACTAATTTATATAACTCATAAAGAGATCAATTATAGGAGTGAAAGATTGGAGTTGGTCAATCAATTATTCAGTAGTAGCAGCAGAGATTATGATTTGTAATGTCGACGATGTTATAAATTTCTATTCCATAGCATGATCAAGAAAAGACAATAATTTATCATAAAAACCATTCACATTTAACAAACCTATAGGTTTATAGTGAATGTGTAGTTAGACCCAAGAGGTAATATGAAAAATCTCTTCCAATATGCCTAAACCACCTGGTAAGGTGATTAGTACTTAAAAGTGTATTTTTATCAAGGTTTTATATCATCATTTAGCACTTGAAGTATTCAATAACTCTTAATTAAAGTATGTTTTATAATAACATATCTAATAATATAAGATACCTTTAATTTATGATAAATATTCATCTTAAATGTAGGCTTATCATATAAATAAAAGAATTGAATGTTGAGTTTAAGTACTGAAATTGAAAGGACAAATAAATGGCCAAACTTTAAAAAAAAAAAGATGTTAGTGCGGTCCAAACAAGAATACTATTCGGTAATTGCGTCATATTTAGAGCTATAGATCTTGAATTTAGGTCTACTTTATATGGATGGAAAGGTAAGACATAGGTTTATAACTTTTATGTGGAGATTTAATTGTAAAAAAGATCATTTTCAAGTCTAAATTGTAGCAACAATGAAAAAGTTCGAATATGTCCTACAACCCTAACAATGTTCAGTATTGAGCCCATATCTTAAGTTCTAGAAGTCTAAATGATCTCTTTTTTTTTCTTTTCTATAAAGCTGAAATAATTTTCTAAAACTGCATACAAGTGGTTCTAATTCTGATGTTATCAATGATGTTTTTATTTAGACAAGAAGATAGATTGTCACCAAGTCAAGATATGGCCACCCACTTATCAATTATTTATCAAATCAATAGTTTTAAATTTTGGCCTATGAAAAGAGGTATTTATCATGTATTTAGGCATCTTAGTAAGATCATGCTTTTCCTTTCTCTTTTTATATTTTTATAATGCTTAAGTTTTGTTTTCATTAATATCTTATTTATGTCTTTCAATTCCTTTCATTTACTTAGTTAACTTTATCTTATTTATGTTCTTATCTTGTTTATTTATGTTTCTCTTCTTTATTATGTTTAGCTAAGTTTATTATATCAAGATGAAAAGGTTACACTAATAGGGTAAGAATAAGTATAATGTAAACTTAGCATAGACTTTAATATTTGATACTGACATGTTTTGTATTTGTTATTTTGTTTACTCTTTGATACTTTTCTTGTTAAAATGACTAATCTAGATTTATGGTGTATAATATAGATATAACAAATACTTGACACTTTCATAGCATAAACCGTATGGTATAATCAACACTTGTGCTATGAAAGGAACTTGATTTATTGTTAACATAAGTTATAATCGTGAATAGCTGACAACATTTACAAGTATTAGTATTATTTGAATAAGATAACTAATGTAATCATGTTAACAATTTATAATCTGATTGAAACCTCCTTTGTGTATGATTTCCATTTAAATAAAAAGATATTTTACTATACCTATTTGAAGTACCATTAGTGGATCCTATAACCTTGACATTTATTTTTATTATTGTTTGATCTTCACATTAATCTTCCATCTCAAAGTTCTCATCAACTTTTATTACTACTACTGCTATTACTATTACTATTACTATTGCTATTACTATTACCATTACCATTACCATTACTATTGTTGTTGTTTTTGTTATTGTATTATTATTATTTATAATTTATACAATTAACCTCCTTATTGTTCAACCTCGATCTTACCAAGTTATTTATTACTTCGACACTCTTGCATTAGGAAAAAGAAATCAATCTTTTAGTCATGTTAAGTTTTTGACGTCGTTGCTAGGGAGGTAAATTCTTATACAAATTATAGTATTTATTTTATTTTATCTTTTCACTTTTTCTGTATCTAACTTTGTTTCTTTTATTTTGTTTCTTCTTCTTTTATTTTCTTCTTCTTTTTATTATATTCCTATACGTGTATGAAAGTGTGATTACGTATAATAAGTGGTAGACTTTGTAGGATATCCTCATTATTTTTTAAATATATATTGTCGAAGAAGATAATCAATCACTTTATAATAATTAACACCCTCGATGCATCTCATTTTAATTTTAAGTCAAACATTATTCAACTTTTACCATCTTTTCATGGCTTAGATTTAGAAAATCCATACTTGCATTGCATTTAAGGGAATTTGAGGAGGTCTGCAACATCTATAATGACATAAATTATAGCATAAACACCATCAAATTAAAACTTTTTCCTTTTTGATTAAAAGATAAAGGTAAAACATGGCTATAAAAGTTGAGACCAAGATCCATTCATGTTTGGGATGAAATGCAACAATAATTTTTGAATAAGTTTTTTCCTTATCATAGAATGAACTCTTTCAAAAGACAAATCATCACTTTCACTTAAAAACCAAGAGAAACATTTCACCAATATTGGGATGGGTATCGAGACTTGCTTAATACTTACCATCATCATGGTTTTGAAACATGAAATATGTATCTAATAATACAAGATAACTTTAATTTTTTATAAATGTTCATTTTAAAAACAGGTCTATCATAAAAATGAAAGGATTGATTGACATGTTTAAGAACTAAAATTCAAAGGACAAAGAGATAACCAAACTTAAAAAAGAGATGCTGGTGCAGTCCAAACCAGAACATTGTTCGGTAATTAGGTTATCTAGAGTTGTAAATCTTAGATTTATGTCTACTTTATATGGATAGAAAGGTAAGACAAAGGCCTTCATAGGAGAGCAAGATTTAGGCTATTTTCAAATCCAAATTATAGCAACAAAAAAGAAGTCTGAATCTATGCTGCAGCCCAAACACTATTCATTGTTTGGCCTATATCTAGAGTTCTAGAAGTTTAAATGACCTTCATTTTTTTTCTAGAAAGATGAGACAATTGCCTACAACTTTCATGTTTTCAAGTGGTTTCAATTCTGACATTATCAATGATGTTTTGGCAAACAAAAGAAGATAAGGATTGTCACCAAGTTAAGAATTAGTCACCCATTTATCAATTAGTCATCAAATCAATAGTTTCTAATTTTAGCCTATAAAAGGAGGCATTTACCATGCATTTAGGCATCTTGGTTTCTAGATCAAGATCATACTCTTATTTTCTCTCTTTGTATTTTTATAATGCTTAAGTTTTATTTTCATTAATATCTTGTTTATGCCTTTTATTTTTTTTATTTGTGTTCTTATCTTATTTATTTATGTTTCTCTCTTTCATTATATTTAGCTAAGTTTATTATGTCAAGGTGAAAAGGTTACACTAATGGTGTAAGAATAAGTATAGTGTAAACTTAACATGGACTTTAATGTTTAACACTTACATGTTTTGTATTTGTTATTTTGTTCAATCTTTAATACTTTGTTTGTTAAATGACTAATCTAGATTTATATTGTATAACACTTAGTACAACAAATTCTTGGCATTTTCATAGCCCATACTGTATGGTATAACCAACACCTAAGCTATGAAAGGAACTTGATTTGCTGTTAACCTAAGTTATAATCGTGAATGCTTGACAACATTTACAAGTATTAGCATTATTTGAATACGATGACTAATGTAATCATGTTAACAATTTATAATCTGATTGGAACCTCCTTTGTGTGTTGTTTTCAATTGAATAATAAGAGTTTATACTATACTTATTTGACATACCATTAGTGGATCCTCTAACCTTGACATTTGATGTTATCATTGTTTAAATCCTTACGTTAATTTTCCATCTCAAAGTTCTCATTAACTTCTTCTTTTTCTTTTTCTTTTTCTTCTTTATTATTACTATTATTAATATTACTACTACTACTACTACTACTACTACTACTACTACTACTACTACTATTATTATTATTATTATTGTTACTAGTGTTGTTGTTGTATTATTGTTATCTATAATTTATACAATTAATCTTCCTGTAGTTCAACCCCGGTCTTGTCGAGTTATTTATTACTTCGACACTCCTACACTTGTGAGAAGACATTAATCTTTTATTCGTGTTAATGCACCTTCTTATGCTCCACTTTCTTAAAGAAATATTGAGAAAACATTGCATGCTTTCATTGAAAAGTAAGAGACAATCAATACTCAACTTGCTTAAAGCATGTTAGATTTAAAGATACTCTTGCAAAAATTGACATCTGCTGTTAGTTTCTAAGAGAAAGGTAAGTTTCCATCTTAACCATAGCAAAATCCCAAGGGGCAATACAATGTAAATGCAAGTAGTTTTGGAAGCCAACTGATTGTGCATCAAAAGTATCATTAAGTCTCTTATTTTACATATGTATTTATTGTTTTTATTTGGTCTTTTTATAATAATTGATGTGTTTTTTAGTAATGAAGTTTGTTTTAATGTTTCGATAGGTTTTTGGAGCTTAAATGAATTAATTCAAGAAATTCAACATCGGAATTGAGAACAAAGAATTGAAGAGACATTTAGTTGAAGATTGAAGCAAATCTTGGTTGAAATAAGTGCTCCAAATTTGTCCCAAAAATCAATTCTATTCCAATTCTAGAAAAGAATATCATATGATCTATTTCAAGCCCAAACTTGCCTTATGTTGTGTGCAAACTTCAACCATTAAACACTCAAGGTTTCAATGTCAATCTTAGCCCAAATAATAAGTACATTTGTATACTTATTTGATGTTCAAATTCAGCCCAAAATCAGCCCCAAATCAGCCCTAAATCAACCCCAAATCAACCTTCAAATCAGCCCAAACACAATCCATGATCTTACATGTCCACACAACAACAATTGATTTATTTTGGGTAATTCATTGATCCAAGAAGGCAAGCACATGGATGGAAAGCTGGAGGGGATATTTTTACATTATTTTGGGTCAAAAAGAAGAAGGAGACAACTCATAAATGAGGAAGAAAAACGTGCACCAAAGTGGTTGCAAAGCTGTCCTGATTTGATTTTTCAGAACACCTTTCGGTGTTTTACCCATAACTTTTGACTCAGGTGTCCAAATGAGCTGTTCTTTAATGATCTGGAAAGGTGACAGAATTTCCTATAAATATGTCTCTAATAGACATCTCGAAAAAAAGCTTCTAAGAGGGTCGAATTGCTGTCCAAAGTTAGAGTCAGATTTGTGTCCGAATTTTTACTGAAATTGTGTTGTGTTCTTCTTTATAGATTTCGGTTCTTTAGCTTGTAAAACTTATTATTTCAGTTTGATTCAAGTTATTTCATGTTTATTGAAGTGTTCTTATATATAATCATGGTTGGCTAATCTCTTTCTTGGATCCAAATCAAGGATGATGGTGGTTGAGGTGAGTTCTTTAAGATATGAATGAATCTTAATGTTTATCTTTTCATTTTCTTCATGAATGATTTATCATTGCAAAGAAACTTTAGAAACCATTTAGGTAATGTTATAATCTTGAATTTTTATGCACAAACTTTAGTTTTGGTATAGAGATTGCTTGATTCAATGTCTTACTTAATATGAAAATACTTGTTCATTCTTAAGCAATAATTAATCTTCATCCTTTTAAACTTCATTATAATATCTTCCAATCTAATATCACCATCGTTGATATTAGGTTGAGTTATCTTATATATCTTGAAGGAATCACCAATACATCACCATTAAAATTGATTTGGACCAAGACTTACTTTTTCTTGTCATTTAAAATCTATTTACACTTTTTCATCTTTGAAACAAATCCATCAATTATTTCCAACCAAGTTATTGTTAATTTAATTTCTCTTGAGTTGTTTTTTTTTGTTACCTAGCTTAATGTCCAAATCTAGCTCTCTGTGGATATGACCTCAATCTTACTGAGTTAATTGCTACATCGCACACTCATGCACTTGCGAGTTAAAACAAGCCGATCATAAAAAGCGGTAAAGCACCAACATATGGATCAAGTCAAATCAATCACTACTCTTCGTAGTGGTAAGGTTATTGAAAAACCCACTCGTGAACTTTGTGAGAAAGATGATGAGTCAATGTCTCAGGGTAAGGAAGGGGTTGAATATAAAAATTGCAAAAATAAAAGATTAATTCCTTGCCAACCCTTTCACTTTCTCATACCATGACCAAACAAAAAAAAGTTAGTCACAACTTTGAAATCTTTGAAACTTTCAAATAGGTAAGGATCAATATACCTTTGCTAGATGTTATTAAACACGTTCCTTCTTATGCTCGATTTTTAAAAAATCTATACACTGTGAAGAGAAAACTGAATGTGAAAAAGAAAGTCTTTTAGGCCGAATAAGTAAGTGTCATTCTTCAAAGCAATAATGCTTTCAAATATAAAGACCATGGTTGTCCTGCAATTTCTTACTTTATGGAGAATATCAAATTGAAAGAGCCTTATTTGATCTTGGAGCTAGTGTAAATTTACTTCTATATTCAGTTTTTCAAAGTCTCAATTTAGGTAAGTTAAAACTAACTTTTGTAACTCTCTTACTTGTCGATAGATCTGTAAAAGTTCCTTGAGAAATAGTTAAAGATATGTTATTACAAGTTGATAAATTCATTTATCCTATGAATTTTATTTTCTTGGACACATAAAACGTTGACGCATGTAATTCATTTCTTGTTATTTTAGAATGTCCGTTTCTTGCAACTTTTAATGCATCAATTAATTATAGGAATAGACTGATGAAGCTATCATTTAGAAACATGACATTAGAGATGAATATTTTAAATATTTGCAAGCAACAAGGAGATGATAATGATTTACAATTGAAGAATTAGTTTATGATCAACTTGAATCTATTTTAAGTGAAAATGAGTTGGATGAATCTAAAGATTTATAAATGATTTATTCTCAGGAAGAAATCAAGTGTGAAAAATACACAAAAAATATTGATATAGATCATTTGTCAAGATTCACATCAGATTTGACATTCGACATCACACCAATCGATGATTACTTTCCTAATGAATCCTTACTTTCTCTTATTTCAATGCCTTAGTTTGTTAAAAATATCAATTTTTTTACTTTAGGATTTTTGCCACCTTACTAGAGTATCGAAGATAAAAGAAATTTTTTGAGCGATGTGCAAAACTTTTAATGGGATGACCCTTACTTATTTAAATATTATCATGATTAAATATTTCAAAGATGCATTCCCAACAATGAGGTAAGTAGTGTCATTAAACTTTGTCATTTTGAAACATGTGGGAATCATTTCTAATAAAAAATGACAACTGCAAAAATTTTTCAAAATGAATTTTATTGGCCTACCATGTTCAAGGACTCATATGCATTTTGTAAAGTTTGTGAAAATTATCAAAACTTAGGATTTATTTCAAAACATAAGGAATCTTTAGATAATCTTTCATTTCATAACTTATGACTCTATTTCTATAAAAAACATGATTGATTTAGTCTTGGGAATCTAACTAAAAGAAACCATGTTAGTTGGTTTTTAAGAAAACTAGATGGAAAGTCTATCTCTAACCCATAAAGGGCGTATAACCCATTCTTGAGTGTAAAACCAAGGGAAAGTGTGAACTACAATCACAATTAATTATACATACATATGCTTTTTCAAAATAAATAAATAAATAAATAGAGAGAGAGAGAGAGAGACTTTAGTTGGCTTATATATATAGGGGGTATGACATTTAACAAACATAAAAGTATATAGAAATGACAAGTTAAGTCATCACATAAAAAAAGTTTGTGTTTTTAGTGGATCCGGTCCTTGAAAGAAAATAGAGTTTTTAGAATCAACAAATCATCTTGGTCAGGTACTAGTTGAGAGAAAGATTCATTTAACGTATAGGGGAGGTAGCCTTGGCTTCATGGGGGGAGTGTTAATAGATGTATTTTTTGAAGGTAATCAAATTATGAGAGCTGTCCCTAAAGCTTTAGCACAAGGGGACATTATTGGAAAAACAATTGGAGAGGAACTATAGGTCTCCATAATGTTTGATCAAATAAATGCAATGTTTAAAGAAGTTGATATCTTCATTGCCTTACTAGGTAGTATGGACATATTGGAAGAGATCTTTCATATTACCTTTTAGACCCAATTGCACATTCACCATAAACCCACATGTCTGTTAAATGTTAATAGTTTTTATGATAAATTGTTGTTTTTTCTTGATCATGCTGTGGAACAGGAATTTCTAATATCTTCGGCAGGACAAATTATAATCTCTAATATAACCATATTATTTGATAGTTTCACCCACATATATACCTAATGTTTTGTCCATGTTTTATATGTAAAATGCCTTGATATTCTTTGTTTTATGTTTTGAAGGTACTTTTGGATGAAAGATGCAAAAAGGAGCAAATTAGAGGAAATTGGCAAATTTGATGTTTAGTGGATGCTTTGTGCAAAGCGTGAGTTCTAGAGATCAAAATAAAATGATTTTAGTGCACTAAAAAGCTAGCATCCATACCTTTCTGGAAATATAATGGAAGAAAAATAAAAAGGAAAAGATCATGGAAATCACATCCTTCAAATTCAAATCTTGCATTCTACCATTGTTGACCTTTATCCATTCAAAATTCAATATCTGGAGTTGTAAAAGTCCAATTGGTGCAACCTTAATTTTTTTAGATTCTTGACTCAAAGATCTATTAACATTTAAATTTCATCCAAAAATAATATCATATGAGTTAGATATGAGTTTTCAAAGATGACAACTAAATTTTGCCAACAAAGAAGTTTCATGAAGAAACGAGTCCAAATTACATTTCATAGCTTCTAAACCACCATTCAAGTTTTTAAATCAGCAATTTAGCTCCTCTAAGTTAGAGCTTGAAGATTTTATACAATGCTATTTCTTCTTTTTAGGAAAAATAGTTATTGAGGTGCTTAAATGTAAACTACCAACTTAAGGGAGGACTAATTTGTAAAATAGAGACTATGGTTTCTTAGCATATAAAAAGAAAGAGAGAAGGGGAACTATATTGCTAAGTTTAATATCAAAATCAGAGTGATATATGAACTTGTGAAGCAACTAAACTTGATAATGATGGTGGAACTATATTATTAAACTTAGGAAGAACATTTGAACAAAGTGACACAAGCTGCTGACAGCTTGTATGCTCATCTTGATGAAATTATCTAGTTCTTAAAGTTGCCATTAAATTAAATCATTAGTATAAACACTTTGATTGTTTGTTAGTTAGGATTAGTTATATGATAGATTTATTAATTAATCAACCTTAAGAAAAGATAAATTTTAGAACATAAATAGTAATTTTCGTTTTAAGGATTGGTTCTAATTTCTATTGGTGGATATGTGATTATGACCAAGGTTTGTTTTCTTGATAAATTTCAATTTCAATTGATTTTGTTTGTTAGTATAATGTTTTCTATAATTTAGATCATCATAAATCAAACCCCTTCTAAATTGCATAACGTATAACATAAAAATCTGAACAAAATCTTCGTCATGGGATCGATCCCTTGCTTGCTCTATACTAGCAATCTTGTGTGTTGTATTATAAGTTAGGGTAATTAATTTGTACAATCATGACATCGCAATAATCTCTGTTATTACTGCTGAACAATTGATTGACCAACTATAATCTTTTACTTCTATAATTGATCCCTTCATGAGTCGCATAAATTAGTCAATTAGGGAAAAGTGTAAAAAGTTTAAATTGGATTTGAGCCTTTGTTTGTGAATCCTTGTGTCTTTTGGTTTTCTTAATAGTATTTTATTTTATTTTATTATTTTTTTATATTTGTTTAAGTGTGTTTCAGGTTTGTCAATGTTCGGTGTTTCAGGTAATGTCTTCTATACTGTATCTTTCTTCCTTGAACATTAAGGACAATGTCTTATTTTGGTTAGGGGGAGAGGGTAGTAGTTGATATTAAAAAAAAAACTAATTGTGTTTTCTTTTTCATAAACCATTTACAAACTATTGTTACTAAAATGATAGAGTAAGGAGGAATTTTATTGACTTTTAAGACTATCTTGGTAACTATTTTTCAACGGTTATTTACAATATTCATAATACTTCTTAAAATATTCAAGTTTACAAACTCTCGCATTGTTATCACTTAATTATGCTTATATACTCATTTAACAAGTATGTTAAAACCATTATTTTCACACACACACACACTTTAATATATGATTATGGGTTGCATATTAGATTATTATATTATTTATGTTGTTTTGTTAAATGTAACAACTAAGGAAAAGGTGTAGTATATAAATTACAAATAAAAAACAAAGAAAATTGATGATAATAAAATCATAGCTAAGTTTGATTTCGTAGCCTCTTTAACCTAAACAATTACGCCCAAAGGGGTGTTTTAACACCTAATACCCTAAAATCAACGGATCTAGGAGCTATTAGCTCAATGCTTGTTACAAAGGTTGTGAAGAAAAGCTTAAGGGAATCAAACATTGCACTTTCTATATATTAGTATCTATAACCTGAGTTATTAAGCTCGAATGGGTGTCTTAATACCTCATGTCCTATAAGCAATTGGTTTATGAGTCATTAGCTGAAAGTTCATTACATGGGTTAAAGATGTATTGTGTTTTTAAGTTATATGTATATTAATAAAAAAGAAAAAGAAAAAAAAGGAAGAAAAGGATAATAATCTCAACCTAAGTAAGTTAACCTTAAACATTAAAACAAAAATTTTATTTTCTTTCAAGCAAAGCATTATAACTATGTGTTAATATATTAAGCATAAAAGGAAGGTTTATTAATATCTTATTTAAGAAGTATTGAGCAGATATATAAATTTAATGGGAGTTTGTTTATTTGGATAGATTAATGAAAGTTGAATGATAAATGCCTTACTTTGTGAAATTTGCAAAAAAAAATTTATTTTAACATTTTGATTACTATGGACTAGTAATAAGCTGGTTAGGGGGTGTGATTAGTGCTTAAAAATATATTTTTATCAATGTTTTATATCATCATTTTGCACTTAAAGTATTAATAACTCCTTAACTAAAACATCTTTTATAATAACATATCTAATAATATAAAATACCTTTAATTTATTATAAATGTTCATCTTAAATACAAGTCTATCACATAAATTAAAGGATTGATTAATAAGGTTAAGTACTGAAATTGAAATGACAAAGAGATTGTCAAACTTAAAAAATAAATGCTAGTGTAGTTCAAACTGGAACACTGTTCGATAATTGGATCATATCTAGAGTTGTAGATCTCAGATTTAGATCTACTTTATATGGATGGAAAGGTAAAACATAGGCTTACAACTTTTATATAGAGGTTTGGTTTAAAAAATATCATTTTCAAATCCAAATTATAACAACAACAAAGAAGTCCAAATTTATCTTATAGCCAAGATACTGTTTAGTATTCAACCTATATTTTGAGTTTTAAAAATCCAAATGGCCTCATTTTTTTTCCTGAAAATTTGAAATAATTTTTTTAAACTTTCATGCATACAAGTGGTTTTATTCTAACGTTATCAATGATGTTTTATTCAGATAAGAAGATAAGTATTGTCACCAAGTCAAGATATGGCCACCCATTCATTAATTATTTATCAAATCAATAATTTTAAATTTTGGCCTATAAAAGAAGACATTTACCATGTATTTAGGTATCTTAGTTTCTAGATCAAGATCATGATCTTGCTTTCTCTCTTTATATTATGTAATGCTTAAGTTTTGTTTTCATTAATATCTTGTTTATGCCTTTCAATTCCTTTTCTTTACTTAGTTAACTTTTATCTTATTTCTGTTCTTATCTTGTTTATTTATGTTTCTCTTCTTCATTATGTTTAATTAAGTTTATTATGTCAAGGTAAAAAGGTTACACTTACGGTTAAGAATAAGTATAGTGTAAAATTAGTGCGGACTTTAATGTTTGATTCTAACATATTTTGTATTTGTTATTTTGTTTACTCCTTAATACTTTTCTTATTAAATGACTAATTTAGATTTATATTGTATAACATAGATACAACAAATGCTTGATACTTTCATAGCATAAACAGTATCATATAACCAATACCTATGCTATGAAAGGAACTTGATTTGTTGTTAAAATAAGTTATAATTATGAATACCTGACATTAATCAAATAAGATAATTAATGTAATCATATTAACAATTTATAATCTGATTCGAACCTTCTTTATGTGTGGTTTTCAATTGAATAATAAGAGTCTATACTATACTTGTTTGACATCCTATTAGTGGATTCTCTAACCTTGACATTTATTTTTATCATTGTTTGATCCTAACATTGATCTTTCATCTTAAAATTCTCACCAACTTCTTCTTCTTCTTCTTTAGTATTGCTACTATGACTAATACTACTACGACACAACTAAAAGATTGATGTCTTCTTTTAAGTGCAGGAGTGTCGAAGTAATAAATAACTCGGCAAGACTAAGGTTGAACCATAGGGAGGTTAATTGTATAAATTATAGATTACAATAATAACAACAATAACAACAACAACAACAATAATAGTAGCAATAATAATACTAATAATACTACTACTACTACTACTACTAGTAGTAGTAGTAGTAGTAGTAGTAATAACAATAATAAAGAAAAAGAAGAAGAAGAAAAATTGATGAGAACTTTGAGATGAAAAATTAAAGTAAGGATTAAACAACGATAACAAACAATGTCAAGGTTAGAGGATCCACTAATAGTATGTCAAATAAGTATAGTATAAACTCTTATTATTCAATTGGAAATCACACATAAAGAAGGTTCCAATCAGATTATAGATTGTTAATATGATTACATTAGTCATCTTATTCAATTAATGCTAATACTTGTAAATTTCATCATGCATGCATGATTATAACTTATGTTAACAACAAATCAAGTTCCTTTTATAGCTCAGGTGTCCGTTATACCATACAGTATGGGTTATGAAAGTGCCAAGCACTTGTTGTACCAAGTGTTATATAACATAAATAAAGATTAGTCATTTAACAAGTAAAGTATTAAAGAGTGAACAAGATAACAAAAATAAAACATGTTAGTATCAAACATTAAAGTCCATATTAAGTTATACTATACTTATTCTTACACCATTAGTGTAACGTTTTCACCTTGGTATATAAACTTAGTTAGACATAATGAAAGAAAGAAAAATAGATAAATTGTTAAATTGATTAATCATTCATTTTATTTATGTGATAGACCTGCATTTAAAATGAACATTAATATAAATTAAAGGTATCTTATATTATTAGATAGATTATTATAAAACATGATTTAGTTAAGGAGTTATTGATACTTTAAGTGCAAAATGATGATATAAAACCTTGATAAAACTACACTTTTAAGTATCAATCACATCCCCCAACTAGCTTATTACTAGTCCCTAGTAATCAAAGCGTTAAAATAGAAAAATACTTTGCAAATTCCACAAAGCAAGGTAGTCATCATTTTACTTCCATTAATCTTTTCAGATAAACAAACTCTCGTTAACTTTATATACCTACTCAATACCTCTTAATAAGATATTCATAAACCTTTCTTTTGTACTCAATATATCAATACATAATTCTTTTTTTTTAATATATATACATGTAATTTAAAACACCATGCATCTTTAACCCATGTAACGAGCTTTCAACTAATGACTCCCAAATCAGTTGGTCTTAGAGCATTAGGTGTTAAGACACCCCTACGAGCTTAGTAACTCGGGTCGTAGATACTAATATGTAGATAGTGCAATGTTTGATTTTCTTAAGCTTTTCTCCTCAACCCATGTAACAAGCATTGGACCAATAGCTCCCAAGTCAGTTGACTTTAGGGTATTAGGTGTTAAAACAGCCCTTCAGGCTAAATGCTTAGGTTAGGAAGGCTACGAAACCAAACTTATCTACATTTTTATTATTATCATTTTTTTTCTTTTTTTTTAATTATATACTATCCCTTTTCCTTAATTGTTATCTTTAACAAAAGAACATAAATAATGTAATAATCCAATATGCAACCCACAATCATATGTTAAAGTGTGTGTGTAAATTAAGGCTTAAGAATACATGTTAAATAAGTATATGAGCAGAATTAAGTGATAATAATGCGAGAGTTTGTAAATCTGAATATTTTAAGAAGTATTATAATGGACCTTGTTACGAATGATTACTAAGATGCGTCTCAAGAGTCATAAAAAGTTCTCCTTACTCTGCCATCATAGTAACAACAATTTTGCACATGCTTTATGAAATAGAAAACACAGTTTTTTTTAGCTACTACCCTCTCCCCCCAACTAAAACAAGATATTGTCCTCAATGTTTAAAGGTAGAAAGATAAAGTATAGAAGATATCACCTGAAAGAATGAACACTAACAAACCTGAAACACACTGAAACAAATATAAGAAACAATAAAACACAATAATTAAACCAAAAGACACAAAGATTCACAAATGGAGGCTCAAATCCAATCTAACCTTTTTACTGCTTTTCTTAGTTGACCAATTTATGCGACTTATGGAAGGATGAATTACAAGAATAAAAGATTTTAGTTGGCCAATCAATTATTCAGCAGTAGCAGCAGAGATTATGATTTGTTGTGTAGAAGATGTTAGAAATTCCTGTTCCACAGCATGATCAAGAAAAGACAACAACTTATCATAATAACCATTAACATTTAACAAACCTATGAGTTTATGATGAATGTGCAGTTGAGCCCAAGAGGAAATATGAAAGATCTCTTCTAATGTGCTTAGACCACCTGGTAGAGCAATGAAGGCATCAGTATGGTTAAACATTGCATTCATTCGAGCTGACATTGTAGAGACCTAAAGTTCCTCTTTAATTGTGTTTCCAATGATGTCCACTTGTGCTAAAGCTTCGGGGACTACCCCCAAAACCTAACTATCTTCTAAAAATACAGCTATTGACATACCTCCCATTAACCCAAGACTACCTTCCTCATACACTAAATGAATCTTTCTCTCAGCTAGCACTTGATCAAGATGATTTGCTGATCCTAAAAACTCCTTTTCTTTCCTAGGACTAGATCCATCGAAAATGCAAATATTTCTTGTATGATGACCTGAGGAACTTGCCATTTTTACACACTTCGGTATTTGTTGAATGTATGGGTTAAGTAGAAATGAAAGGAAGGAAGAGAGGGTTTTATAGATGAGAAATTAGAAAGGCAATCATACCTCTAAATGTACGCCAACTAGAGTTTCACACTTTCTCTCTTTATTTATTTACTTTTGAAAAAAGCATGTGTATGTACACGTAGTTGTGATTATGGCTCACATCTTTCCTTGGTTTTACATCTAAGAATGGCTTAAACGCCCTTTATAGGTCAGGGTTAGGCTTCCCATCCAGTTTTCTTAAAAATTGGCAAACATGGTCCTTTTTAGTTAGATTCCCAAGACAACGTCAATCATGTTATTTATGAAATAGTAGTCATAAATCATGAATTGCACGATGCACATCTCTAGTAGGATGCGTCTCAAGAGTCAATAGAAGATTATCTAAAGACTCCTTACTCAGACCATCCTTAATGAATTGTATTTTTTCTTCACGGTTTATAGATATCATTCCTAAAGAACGACATTGTGCATTACAAGTCTATCTAGCACATCGATGACAAATGTTTACTCGCTTTGCAAGTCGTTTCTTTGTAAAAGTCCTTTTACCTGTTCCAGGCATGTGTGAAATGAAGGAGTTAGAGAACTCACCTGATAATCGAACGTTTGCTTCAATCAACCAGTGAATATTTTCAAGAAATTCATGATTCATTAATAATCTCAATCTTGCACATCTAGCATGGTAAATTTTTGTAATCACATTCTAAGGCAGAACGGGAAAATACTTTTTCAATTTTTCAAGATTAGTGTCCATTTTCAAATGAGAATTGGAAGAGAGACTCAAAGAATTGCATAAATATATATACAAATATCAGTTATTATGGGAAACTAAAAGAATCAACTTAAGTGATGGAGTACCGTTATCCATCATTTGACCAGGGTGAGAGAAACTATCACTCAAAAAGAAACACAAAAACAAAGTGAGAAATATAAAATAGTCAACCTTTATCTACAAGATCATTCAAACCACTTGATTAATTTTCACTAGAAAAATTATCAAAGTAAGTTTTCAAACAATCTCCATTTTCCTTAAAAACATTGTCATTCATTGAATTCTTAATATCATAGGCCCCATAAGGATTGCTCCATCTTAATCTTAACTCTCTAGGAAATGAATAGAGTTGAGAAGTATAAAACAAAACTTTTTGACCAGTATCAACTTTTTGATAATTTTCACACGTTTTACAGAATGCATGTGTGTCCTTGAACATGGTGGGCCAATAAAATCCATTTTGAAAGATTTTTGTAGCTGTTTTTTTACGAGAATGAACTTCCACATGCTTCAGAATGACAAAGTTTAATGACACTACTTACCTTATTGTCTAGAATGAATCTTTGAAATATTTGATCAGGACAATATTTGAATAAGCTAGGGTCATCACAATAAAAGTTCTTCACTTTGTTCAAAAACTTTTCTTTGTCTTGGGTACTCCAATCAGCTAGCAATTCTCCTAAAGCAAGAAAATTGATATTTTTATCATACCAAGGCATTGGATTAAGAGAAAGCAAAGATTCGTTAGGAAAGTAATTATCGATTGGTGTGATGTTAGATATCGATTTTGTTGTCACTTTTGATAAAAGATCCGCATCAACATTTTGGTGCGTTTTTCATCCGTGATTTGTTCCTTAGAAAAATCATTTGCAAATCTTCAGATTCCTCTAACTTATTTTTATTTAAAGTTGATTCAAATTGATCATAAACTCATTTGTCAATATGATCTACTTCTTGTAAATCATTATCATCTCTAGGTTGCTTACAAATGTTGAAAATATTTATCTCCAATGTCATGTTTCCAAATGATAGCTTCATTAGTCCATTCCTATAATTAATCAATACGTTAGAGGTTGCAAGAAACGGACATCCTAAAATAATAGGAAATGAATTACATGCTTCAACAGGTTGTGTGTCCAAGACAATAAAATCCACAGGATAAATGAATTTATCGACTTATACTAACACATCTTCAATTATTC
The DNA here is from genome assembly GCA_015708895.1 of Populus ilicifolia. Taxonomy (NCBI): domain Eukaryota; kingdom Viridiplantae; phylum Streptophyta; class Magnoliopsida; order Malpighiales; family Salicaceae; genus Populus; species Populus ilicifolia. The sequence goes on along the minus strand of SRLM01000632.1, from coordinate 13,394 downwards.
CTCTAGACACTTTTATAGATCTATCGGCAAGTAAAAGAGTTATAGAAGTTGGTTTTAACTCACCTAGATCGAGACTCTGAAAAACTGAATATGGAAGTAAATTAACACTAGCACCGAGATCAAGTAAGGCTCTTTCAATTTTATGCTCTCCAATAAAGCAAGAAATTATAGGACAACCAAGGTCTTTATATTTCAAAGCATTATTGTTCTGAAGAATAGTACTTACTTGTTCGGCTAGAAAGGCTTTCTTTTTCATATTCAGTTTCCTCTTTACAGTGCGTAGATCTTTCAAAAATTTAGCATAGGAAGGAACCTATTTAATAGCATCCAACAAAGGTATATTGATTCTTACTTGTTTGAAAGTTTCAAAAATTTCAGAGTTGTGATTGACTTTTCTTTGTTTGGTCATGGCTTGAGGAAATGGAAGTGTTGGTAGAGAATCAGTCTTTTCTTTGTAATTTTCAAATTCAACCACTTCCTTACCCTTAGAGATGGACTGATCATCTTTCTCATAAGGTTCAAGAGAGGGCTTTTCAATAACCTTACCATTGTAAAGAGTAGTGACTGATTTGACTTGATACATATGTTGGTTTCCGGAACTACTTGTATTTGCATTGTATTGCTCCTTGGGATTTTGTTGTGGTTGAGATGGAAACTTACCTTTCTCTTGGAAACTGAGAGCCGATGTTAATTTTGCGAGTATCTTTAAAATATGTCATGTTTTGAGCATGTTGAGTATTGATTGTCTCTTGATTTTCAATGAATGCATGTAATGTTTTCTCAGGATTTCTTTTAGGAGGTGGAGCATAAGGAGGTGCATATCCATGAGAATTTTAAAAATTATGGTGTGCTTGAAATGGTGGTTATGAAGTTTGTGCATTGTTGTTCTCACTCTTCCAACTGAAATTTGGGTGATTTCTCCAACTAGGGTTGTATGTTTGTGAGTATAGGTTGTGATTGGCCCTTTGGAAACTATTTAAAGCATGGGCTTGTTCATGAAGACATTCTTTAGAAAAGGCAAGGTTGGACACTTATTGATTGAGTGTTCATTTGTTTCACATATTTGACACATAATTTTTTCAATAGATTTTAATTGACTACTATTTTTCAATTCTAGTGCCTCGACTTTTCTAGCAAAAGATGCAAACTTGGCTTGAAGGTCATGATCTTTTCTAAGGTTATACATATCTCCACTAGATGTATGAGGTTGAGTTTTACTCAGTGCCTCATATGTACTAGCAGTATCTTAATTTTGAGCATTTTCAGCTAATAAGTCTAAATACTTCATTGCTTCATCAAGATCTTTATCTTCAAAAGTTCCATTGTATATCAATTCAACCATTTACCTATCTCTAGGTGTTAACCCTTCATATAAATGTGAAACCAATCTCCATGTTTCAAAACCATGATGAGGGCAAGTACTAAGCAAGTCTCGATACCTATCCCAACATTGATAAAATGTTTCTCTTGGTTTTTGAATGAAAGTAGTGATTTGTCTTTTGAAAGAGTTTGTTTTGTGAGATAGGAAAAACTTTTTCAAAAACTATTGTTGCATTTCATCCCAAGCACGAATGGATCCTGGTCTTAAATTTTGTAGCCATGTTTTAGGTTTATCTTTTAATGAAAAAGGAAAAATCTTTAATCTGATGGTGTTCGTGCTACAATTTAAATTATTATATGTGTTGCAGACCTCCTTAAATTCTCTTAAATGCAAGTATGAATTTTCCAATTCTAAGCCATGAAAAGAAGATAAAAGTTAAATAATGTCTAGCTTAAAATTAAAATGAGATGCATCAGAAGGAAAAACAATGCATGATGATGCACTTGTTCTTATGAGATTGATGTGGTCTCTAAGTGTTCTAACATGGTTATTCTCATTATGAAGTGATTGATTATCTTCTTCGGCCATATTTTCTGAAAATGATGAGGATACCCTACAAAGTCTACCACTAGATGTACGTGACCACACTCTCATGCACGTGTAGGAATAAAATAAAAGGAAAAAGAAAACAAAAGAAGAAGAAACGAGAGAAAATAAACAAAGTAATATACAAGAAAAGTTAAAAGAGAAAATAAAATATTATAATTTATAGAAAACTTACTTCCCCGACAACAACGCCAAAAACTTGACACAACTAAAAGATTGATGTCTTCTCCCAAGTGCAGGAGTGTCGAAGTAATAAATAACCTGGCAAAACCGGGGTCGAACCACAGAGAGGTTAATTGTATAAATTATAGATTACAATAATAACAACAATAATAATACTAATAATAATACTAGTAGTAGTAGTAATAATAATAACAATAACAACAACAACAACAACAACAACAATAAAGAAAAAAAGAAGAAAAATTGATAAGAACTTTGAGATGGAAAATTAAAGTAAGGATTAAACAACGATAACAAACAATGTCAAACAAGTATAGTATAAACTCTTATTATTCAATTGAAAATCACACTCAAAGGAGGTTCCAATCAGATTATAGATTGTTAATATGATTACATTAGTCATCTTATTTAATTAATACTAATTCTTGTAAATTTTATCAAGCATACATGATTATAACTTATGTTAACAACAAATCAAGTTCCTTTCATAACTCAAGTGTCCGTTATACCATACAGTATGGGTTATGAAAGTGCCAAGCATTTGTTGTACCAAGTGTTATACAACATAAATCAAGATTAGTCATTTAACAAGTAACAAAAATAAAACATGTTAGTATCAAACATTAAAGTCTATATTAAGTTTACACTATACTTATTCTTACACCATTAGTGTAACCTTTTCACCTTGACATAATAAACTTAGCTAGACATAATGAAAGAAAGAAAAATAGACAAACAAAATAAGAACATAAATAAGATAAAGGTTAACTAAATAAAGGAAAGGAAATGAAAGGCATAAACTTGATATTAATGAAAGCAAAGCATAAACATTACAAAAAATACAAAGAGAGAAAGCAAGAGCATGATCTTGATCTGGACACCAAGATGCCTAAATACATGGAAAATGCCTCCTTTTATAGGCCAAAATTGGGAACTATTGATTTGATGACTAATTAATGAGTGGGTGCCCAACTCTTGACTTGGTGACAATCCTTATCTTCTCTTCTCTGCCCAAAACGTCATTGATAACATCAAAATTGGAGCCATTTGAAAACATGAAAGTTGTAGTAACTTGTCTCAGCTTTCTTGTGTAAGTAATTCAGCTCATTTTGACTTCTAGAACTCTAGATATGGCCAAAATACTGAACAGTGCTCGAGCTGGAGGACAGATTCGGGCTTTTTTGTTGTTGTAATAATTTGGACTTGAAAATGGCCTTTTTAGATCTTAGGCTCCTATGAAAGTTATAGGCCTATGTCTTACCTTTCCATCCATATAAAGTAGACCTAAATATGAGATCTATAGCTCTAGATATGACCCAATTACCGAACAGTGTTCCGGTTTGGATTGCATTGACATCTCTTTTCCAAGTTTGGCCATCTCTTTATCCTTTCAATTTTAGTTCTTATATTCATCAATCAATCCTTTCATTTATATGATAGACCTACATTTAAAATAAATATTTATCACAAATTAAAGGTATCTTATATTATTAGATATATTATTATAAAACATGCTTTAGTTAAGGAGTTATTAATACTTCAAGTGCAAAATGATAATATAAAATATTGATAAAAATACTCTTTCAAGTATCAATCATACTACTACTACTATTATTCTTGTTCTTGCTTATATTATTAGATATATTATTATAAAACATGCTTTAGTTAAGGAGTTATTAATACTTCAAGTGCAAAATGATAATATAAAATATTGATAAAAATACTCTTTCAAGTATGAATCATACTACTACTACTATTATTCTTGTTCTTGCTATTGTTGTTGTTGTTGTATTGTTATTGTTTATGATTTATACAATTAATCTCCTTATAGTTTGATTCTGATCTTGCTTTATTATTTGTTACTTTGACACTTCTGCACTTGAAAAAAGACATCAATCTTTTAGTCATGTCAAGTGTCAAAGTAATAAATAACCCAGCAATATTGAAGTCGAACTTTAGGAAGGTTAACTATATAAATAATAAATAATAACAATGATGATGGTGACGATGGCGACAATAATAATAATAATAATAATAATAATAATAATAATAATAATAATAATAAAATGAAGTTAAAAAGGACTTTTAGATTGTAAAATATATAAATTATAAATAATAATAAGAACAACAACAACAATAATAAGTTAAAGAGGATATTGAGATTGTAAGATTAATGTAAGGATTAAACAATGATAAAAATAAATATCAAGGTTAGAGGATCCCTTAATGATGTTTCAAACAAGTATAGTATAAACTCTTTTTATTACTCAATTGAAAACCATATACAAAAAAGGGTTACAATCGAATTATAAATTATATTAGTTATCTTATTCAAATAATGCTAATAATTGTAAATGTTGTTAGGTATTCATGATTATAATTTATGTTAACAACAAATTAAGTTTCTTTCATAATACAAGTGTCAATTACACCGTATGGTTAGGTTATAAAGTGCTTAGTATTTGTTGTACCAAGGGTTATACAACAGAGATCTAAATTAATTATTTAACAAGCAAAGTATTAAGAGTAAACAAGATAATAAATACAAAAGATATTAGTATCAAACATTAAAATTCATGTTGAATTTATACTATACTTCTTCTTACACTATTAGTGTAACCTTTTCACCTTGACACAATAAACTTAACTAAATATAATGATAGAAGAGAAATATAAATAAACAAGATAAGAACATAAATAAAATATAAGTTAATTAAGTAAAGGAAATGAAATGAAAAGTATAAATAAGAGATTAATCAAAGGAAAACTTAAACATTATAAAAATATAAAGAAAAAAAGTAAGAACATGATCATGATCTGAAAACTAAAATGCCTAAATGCATAACATTAAAATTTGGATAGACTTAATTTATGAAAGTTTTAAGAAATTTTCTCAACTTTCCAACAAAAAAAAATTAAGTTTATTTGGACTTCTAGAATTCAAGATATGGGCTAAACACTAATCAATGTTTGTGCTATAGGATAGATTCTGACTTCTCTTTTGATGCTAAGATTTAGATTTTCAAACGATAGAATTGAGTTTTGGATAACTTATGAATGTTTTAGGCCTATATCTTAGCTTTCTATCCATGGTATCTTATAATATTTTGATATTATAAAATATGCTTTAGTTAAGGAATTATTGATATTTCAAGTGTAAAAATAATGATATAAAATATTGATAAAAATACACTTTAAATACTAATCATTAGCCAAGTGGATTGAGATTTGAAAAAAAATTTAAATTTTATTCAAATGATTATTATGTAGAGAACAAACATGATTTAACATGATGGACATACTCTATGCTTTAATTATAAATAAGAATAGTATTTTTGAAAGGATATTAGTTACTTACTGATTAGTACTCAAAAGTGTATTTTTATCATGGTTTTATATCATCATTTTGCACTTGAAGTATCAATAACTCCTTAACTAAAATACGTTTTATAATAATCTATCTAATAATATAAGATACCTTTAATTTGTGGTAAATATCCATTTTAAATGCAGGCCTATCACATAAATGAAAGGATTGATTGATGACTTTAAGAACTTCAATTGCAAAGGCAAAGAGATGATCAAACTTAGAAAAGAGATGTCGGTGCAATCCAAACTAGAACACTGTTCGGTAATTGGGTCATATCTGGAGCTATAGATCTCAGATTTAGGTCTACTTTATATGGATGGAAAGGTAAGACATAGGCCTACAACTTTCATATGGATCCCAAGATCTAAAAAGGCCATTTTTAAGTCCAAATTGTTGTAACAACAAAGAAGCCCGAATCTGTCCTCCAGCCTGAGCACTGTTCAGTATTTTGGCCATATCTGGAGTTCTAGAAGTCGAAATGAGCCGAATGTTTTACACAAGAAAGCTGAGACAATTTTCTAGAACTTTCATGTTTTCAAGTGGCTCTAATTTTGACATTATCAATGACGTTTTGGGCAGACAAGATAAGATAAAGATTGTCACCAAGTCAAGAGTTGACCATCTACTTATCAATTAGTCATTAAATCAATAGTTTCTAATTTTGGCCTATAAAAGGAGGCATTTGCTATGCATTTAGGCATCTTAGTGTCCAGATTAAGATCATGCTCTTGTTTTCTCTCTTTGTTTTCTTTATGCTTTGTTTTCATTAATATCAAGTTTATACCTTTCATTTCCTTTCCTTTGCTTTGTTAACTCTTATCTTATTTATATTCTTATTTTATTTATCTATTTTTCTTTCATCCATTATGTCTAGCTAAGTTAATTATGTCAAGGTGAAAAAGTTACACTAATGGTGTAAGAATAAGTATGGTATAAACTTAATATGGATTTTAATGTTTAATACTAACATGTTTTATATTTGTTATCTTCTTCACTCTTTAATACTTTGCTTGTTAAATGACTAATCTTGATTTATGTTGTATAACAATTGGTACAACAAATGCTTGGCACTTTCATAGCCCATATTGTATGGTATAATCGACACCTGAGCTATGAAAGGAACTTGATTTGTTGTTAACATAAGTTATAATCATGAATGCTTGACGAAATTTACAAGTATTAGCATTAATTGAATAAGATGACTAATGTAATCATGTTAACAATCTATAATATGATTGGAACCTCCTTTGTGTGTGGTTTCCAATTGAACAATAAGAGTTTATACTATACTTATTTGACATACCATTAGTAGAACCTCTAACCTTGACATTTGTTATTATCATTGTTTAATCCTTACTTTAATATTTCATCTCAAAGTTCTCATCTTCGTCGTCTTTTTTATTATTGTTGTTGTTATTGTTGTTGTTATTATTATTATTGCTATTATTGTTGTAATTGTTATTATTGTTGTTGTTGTATCATTGTTATTTATAATTTGTACAATAACCTCCTTACGGTTCGACCTCGGTCTTGTCGGGTTATTTATTACTTCGACACTCCTGTACTTGGGAGAAGATATCATTCTTTTTGTCGTGTCACTTACACCAAGAAATCAATCACTAAAAAGTTAAGTGAAGTTAATTCAAACTACTAATGACTTTTTTAATATTCGAGGGATCATGACACGTTGCTATATGATACACTTGATTCTTAAATATTAATTACTCAATTGTTGAATTGATAATAAATCAAATTATTTTATTTATTTATTTATATTTAAATCAACATCTTAAAAATCTAATAGGTCATATATATTAAGAATAATTAATTATAAATTAAACTGAGATAATGTAATTAAGTATAACTCCATTAAAATGTGTTAAGAACTGATTGATTGAATGAATGAAACGGATTGGCAGACTATGGACAGGAGCAAGAGATGGAAATTGAAGCATTGGAAGCCATACTCGTGGATGAGTTCGAAGGTACCTTATTTCTTTCTTTTTTGTTTTCCCTAGTACTCATTGGATGCCATACTCGTGGATGAGTTCGAAGGTACCTTATTTTTTTCTTTTTTGTTTTCCCTAGTAAACAAACTAATAATATGCAATGGCAGAAATTCATTCTAGCGAGAGTGGCTTAAATACTTCTAATCGTTGCTTCCAAATAATAATTTCTCCACAGGTTGGTTGGTTTGTTCTTCTTACTTTACATCCATTCTATCAGATTGGATCACTCTTTTAAGTTTTTTTTCTCTTTGTATTTTAGCACTGGCTGGAAAATATTAATTTGCTCGTTTTTCTTCACATGTAATACTTTGCTCTGTGGTAAACAGGATGATGACACGGATGAGTCTACTTACACTCCAGGTTATTCTCTTTATTTTGGTGCAATAAACATGTTTTGATTTTTGCTAGATCAGTAAATGAAGGTTATCCCAGGTTCCTACAGACTTTAAGAAACTGCCATAGCCATCCTGTTAAATTCAACTTCATGTTTTGCTTTAAGGACTGTTTTGGTGGGTGCCCTCCTTTGATCAGACTTCAGTATTTATTTATTAAGTTCTTTCCCATTTCTTTTGCAGTTCAGCTAGGTCTAGTTTTCTCCCACACAGTAAAGTATCCAGATGAACCACCACTTTTGAATGTGAAGAGGTTAGAATGTACATTTTGCAGACATTCCCATTTGGAGGTGTTCCTTTTTTGATTTAGTGTTCTCTATCTCTATTCAAAATTAAAATGTATTACTTGAAAGAAAATTACTATTTTTTTTTGTCTGTGGAGCTCAACTTTGCTCTTTGAGTGCTTTCCTTGATTTGTTAAATGCTTCTCAAATACCACACAAACATGTAACGGCAAAGGACCACTGTTTTCCTATTTGCTACCTTCTTCTGAAATCCAATTGAGTTGAAAGATTAAAAAAGAAGAAAGAGAGAAATAAGAGAGGGGGAGGTGAAGACATTAGAGGCACACATGCCTTGGACCCAGATTATAATAGAAGGCTTGATTGTTCATGAACATTTCGGAATGCTGTATAGGAAAGTTTATTGTCAATACCAAGACTGACTTGGACCTAGAGAAAATAAACCTCAGATTCATAAAATTCTTAGAAAATTGACCAAAGTGCCAAAATACAGAAGGAAATTGTGGTTGCAGAATTACCAAAAATTGAAACCTGAAACAATAAGATAATTTGATCATGAAATCAGTAAGGTAGTGACCTTATTGAAAGACTTGAAGCTTTTTATTTATGATGCCTCATGTGCACCCCTCACTGCTCACAACTCACAACTCAACTCACAAGGAGAAGCTGCATTTGCCAATCTGAAAATTGCAAGAAAAACTAGCTTCCTTTTTCCATGGTTGCATCAACTTGTGTACATGTCTCTGCTACAATGTTGTTTCCACTGCTGCGCTGTCATCTCCAAAATCTAGTTACAACCAGCAGCTCGTGAAAAGGCCTTTAATGAGAGTGGTACAGCAACCAGGTTACCTGCATCAAAAGTGACTAGATATACAGTTATTACATGCTACTGGTTTCTTCTTCTGTAGAGTCTCCATATCAACCTTGATAGTTCTCTATGTTGACAGTGTAATGGAAATTCTTTGTAAATTCATTGTGGATTGTGCATAGATTTTCATTAAATGCTATTTTCATGAAACCATAGAAATCTTAAACTTAATTTTCATGAAACAGAATCTCTTAGTGTTTTGCAAGTAGACTTTTTTTTTCACATTTATTTTCATTATTTTATAGTGTAAGCACTAACAGGATATCAATTTTGAAGTGCAAGCCATAGAGGCAGCTAACCTGCACTAAGTGCTTTTTCGAAAGTATTATTTTCACTCATTAGAAAGTCTGACCTACAAAAATATAGTAAGCATAGAAAGGCTGTTGAGTTCTCGCCGCTTTGCTAAACGTTCCAAAAGTGTTTAAACCACCTATCTTGTTAAGTCAGTTGATGGGCTGTGCGGTGCAAGAGCTGGGTGATACTTATGTAACATTTATCAAAATGACTACTGTGATGTGATAAAAGTATGACCTATAATGGTAGTATTATATAGATGAACCATGCCCAGAGACATCTGATTGTTGTTCCTCTCTGTTCCAGCATACGAGGTATCCAAGCAGACTATTTAAAATTTTGAAAGAAAAGCTTGAGCAAGAGGTAATTACTTGAACTCTATATTTTTATTTTTTACTATACCTTTTAAGAATGTAGTCAAGCTATGGAGGTATCATTCATATGATGGAGCTATGTCTGACAATTTCTCATGCTTGGAAATGCTGTGGAATGTTAATGCACTCTCTTCATGATGTGTTACCTGAGACAGTGATTGGGTAAATACAACAGGACAAGCCTCAAAAACCACTTAGGAAGTACAAGAACTGAGATGACATGGGGCACTACAAAAGTGTAAATTCTGTAGACCAGCAAAATATTCAAGTCTAGATCCTTGATTCCCTGGGATAAGGATAGTTATAAGAACTAAAATCTACCCTCTAAGCGTATAAGCTGTTTATTTTTGTTTGGCAAAATATGTTTATACCATAAAGTGAATATACAATTCAGGAAACTGTGAGGTTATGCTAATAATTTGACTTGATAGTCATTTGAAAATCTTGGTATGGCGATGGTCTACACGCTAGTTACATCTGCCAAAGAGTGGCTGTCTGAAAGATATTGTCAAGATGCTATCAATGAGGACATTGAAAACGAAGAGGCAGCAAAAGATGATGTATGTATTCCTCTGTGAATTTTTCTTTTTCGTTGGCTGCATTCTTTCTAGATTTAAGTGAACATAATTTAGCATTCCAAGATATGTCCACTTGATCTCCAAAGCTTACCAAATCACTGTGCATCGATAATTTCAGATGTTTGCTGATGTCATTTTCATTTTCTTAAGAAGCCACTTCTTGCTCATTAATCCATTTACAGGTAATTGTCCCACATGGAGAACCTGTTACTGTTGAGACATTTTTGGCTTGGAGAGAAATATTTGAAGCAGAGTTGGCCCGTAAGCGAGCCAAGTAAGTCCTATTATTTGAAGACTATATTTCAGGGTCAAGGTTCCATTCCAATTCTGTTATTTGGATATGTTTCTAACCTTGAAACCTTACCATCAACAGTTAGGAAACAAAATCGTCATATTTATTGTTTGTCTTTGTCGTTATTGTGTCGTGGTGTCTTTTTAACCCTAAATAAAATTTGTTAGTTGGCATAGCTACCCTTTTTTCATAGGGTATGGAGCGAGTGTATAGGGTCGCCTATTATGTTCGTGAGGTTGACCTGGAAAGAATTTAATAATTTCTGTGAAGCCGACTACCTTTGTCTAGTTTGATGGTGGGCTTGTCTGGACACAGTTCAATTGCAAAACTTGTGCAACGGATTGTTGCTGCAAACTGATAGTTGAATGATTTTAGAACTTGATGGGTCTAAAGCTAACTATTACTAATTGAGATAAGGTTGCTGGTTCTCATTCTTTTTTGTTAATGTTCACTTTAAAAACAATTCGATGGAGGGAGGTGGTCAAACCTTGACGACGTTAGCATCAGTTGCTACTTTTAGGAGATAACTTTCAAAATATTTTTTTGCTCTCATGTGCAAGAGAATTGTTGACTTCATGCCAAGCGAAAGACTAATCATACAGTAGACTTATCATGCATTAGGATGGACAACCCACCTATAGGTTCTATTTGCTTGTATAAAAGAACAGGAGAAAAGAAGAGAATAAAGGTGTTTGTTCATCTGAGTTTGCCAAGACTAGTTGTGGAACTTCAGCAAGAACAGATTTCATTTTGAATACACTACAAGAGTGAATTGGTTTGTTCATCTCACGGAAGAAGCCTTCTTTTATGTTTATACTACCCCCAGTGCTGTCTTGAAATTAAAAGCACTTCCCAAAGCTTGAATGCTTGATAGATTCCCCCTTCTATATTTTAAATAAACAACAAAAACTGCATTTTATATCCAAAATGACCTTAACAGGTTTAAAACTACCCTATTTGATGGTATGAACATTGTGGCATAAAAGGTGATTTATGTAATATTTTCTTGAATGGGGAGGAGTTTCTTGTCAAACTTCGAAACTTTCAGGAGGGGGGGAGCGGTATTGCAATTTACTCATTATTTTAATTTGTCAATTTTCTATTTAGCACTAGGTTTAAATCACAAACAATCTAGAAGCCTTTTTTCTTTTTCTAATTCCAAGCGATGTTCTTCATGTTATGGGCGTTAAATAGTTGAGTCATTTGTTTCATAGATGTCTTTTTACGTTTTATATTAGCAAGCGTGTGATGCTACCATGTAAGGAAAAGCGGATACGCAGTTTCATATGATTTTCTTGCACATCTCACCTCACAAAAAACCATGTGTTGCATTTTATGTAAACTCCTTTTTTCTTAGATTATAATCGGATCCCTGGAATAAATTTTTTTTCAACCATTAATTCATGACTAATGTCTGGGACCATTTTTCAGGCTGATGCTGGAGTCTGCCCTCACAGCCCCGAAGGAGAAGAAGCTTACAGGCAGACTGTGGTATCAAAGTGGAAAAGCGGTATGCTATCCCTGACTTTTCCTCCCTCTTATAAAGTGGATGCACAATTCAATTTCCCATGTTAAGATTTGATGATATTCCCAAAATGTGCACTTAATATACTACTCTAAACCATAACATCTAAAATATTTAGTATCTTTGATGATGTATGCTTTCTTGGTGGCTGAGCTGTAGCAATCATCCTGTTCGCTAATAAGGCTTCCCTACCTTAGCTACAGTGTTGAAATAAACTCAATTTATAAGGTCAAGGAAGGCAACTATTAGCTGTCACCTCTCAACCGTCCAGTTGTCCAGCCGCCAACCACCGATCTTCAGCCACCAACTGCTTTCACACCGTCGTCCATAGTCGCCTTCACACTTAAAGGTTGAATTTTTTTGTTTTGAATTCGTATATCAATAGCTAGCTGAGTTTATGTTATAATGAGTCGAGAGATTTGAGAGAAACACTAGAGAGAAAAAGAGGGTGTGTATTGTAAGCCTTTATTTATGTTGTAAGCTTGTTGTTCTTGAAATAAAACAGTGTGTTTTATCCCCTCCGAGTGTTTCAAAGTCACCACAAGTGGTTTCTCCGACCAACAATTAGTATCAGAGCCTTGTTCGTCAGAAAATAGAGGTATTTTTGAGATATATCTGATTTTTCAAAGTTTGTTTATCTCTCTTCCTTTCTCTCTCTTCCTTGGCACTTTCATAGCCCATACTGTATGGTATAACCGACACCTGAGCTATGAAAGGAACTTGATTTGTTGTTAACATAAGTTATAATCATGAATGCTTGACGAAATTTACAAGTATTAGCATTAATTGAATAAGATGACTAATCTAATCATGTTAACAATTTATAATATGATTGGAACCTCCTTTGTGTGTGGTTTCCAATTGAATAATAAGAGTTTATACTATACTTGTTTGAAATACCATTAGTGGAACCTCTAACCTTGACATTTGTTATTATCATTGTTTAATCCTTACTTTAATATTTCATCTCAAAGTTCTCATCTTCTTCTTTCTCTTTATTATTGTTGTTATTATTACTACTACTACTACCACTACTAGTACTATTATTATTATTATTGTTGTTGTTATTGTTATTATTGTTGTTGTGGAATTGTTGTTATTTATAATTTGTACAATAACCTCCCTGTGGTTCGACCCCGGTCTTGCCGGGTTATTTATTACTTCGACACTCCTGCACTTGGGAGAAGACATCAATCTTTTTGTCGTGTCAAGTTTTTGGCGCCGTTGCCGGGGTGGTAAGCTTTGTATAAATTATAATACAATAACAAATGAACACTCAACAGATAACTGTCCAAGCTTGCCTTCTTTTAAGGAATGTCTCCATGAACAAGCTCATGCTT
>SRLM01000630.1:151422-163358 GCA_015708895.1 Populus ilicifolia | reverse complement strand
TGATTGATGACTTTAAGAACTTCAATTACAAAAGCAAAGAGATTATCAAACTTAGAAAAGAGATGTCGGTGCAATCCATAATGGAACACTGTTCGGTAATTGGGTCATATCTGGAGCTATAGATCTCAGATTTAGGCCTACTTTATATGGATGGAAAGGTACGACATAGGCCTACAACTTTCATATGGAGCCCAAGATCTAAAAAGGTCATTTTCAAGTCCAAATTGTTGCAACAACAAAAAAGCTCGAATCTGTCCTCCAACCCGAGCACTGTTCAGTATTTTGGCCATATTTGGACTTCTAGAAGTCAAAATGAGCTGAATTGTTTACACTAGAAAGCTGAGACAATTTCCTATAACTTTCATGTTTTCAAGTGGCTCTAATTTTGACGTCGTCAATGATGTTTTGGGCAGACAAAAAAAGATAAGGATTGTCACCAAGTCAAGGGTTGGCCACCAGCTCATCAATTAGCCATCAAATCAATAGTTCTCAATTTTGGCCTATAAAAGGAGGCATTTGCCATGCATTTAGGCATCTTGGTGTGCAGATCAAGATCATGCTCTTGTTTTCTCTCTTGCATTTGTTTTGTATTGCTTATGCTTTACTTTCATTAATATCAAGTTTATGCTTTTCCTTTCCTTTCCTTTACTTAGTTAACTTTTATCTTATTTATGTTCTTATTTTGTTTATCTATTTTTCTTTCTTTCATTATGTCTAACTAATTTAATTATGTCAAGGTGAAAAGGTTACACTAATGGTGTAAGAATAAGTATGGTATAAACTTAATATGAACTTTAATGTTTGATACTAACATGTTTTATATTTGTTATCTTATTCACTCTTTAATACTTCGCTTATTAAATGACTAATATTCATTTATATTGTACAACACTTGGTATAACAAATGCTTGGCACTTTCATAGCCCATACTGTATGGTATAACCGACACATGATCTATGAAAAGAACTTGTTTTGTTGTTAACATAAGTTATAATCATGAATGCTTGACGAAATTTACAAGTATTAGCATTAATTGAATAAGATGACTAATGTAATCATGTTAACAATCTATAATATGATTGGAACCTCCTTTGTGTGTGGATTCCAATTGAACAATAAGAGTTTATACTATACTTGTTTGACATACCATTAGTGGAACCTCTAACCTTGATATTTGTTATTATCAGTGTTTAATCCTTATATTAATTTTTCATCTCAAAGTTCTCATCAACTTTTTTTTTCTTCTTTTTCTTTATTGTTGTTGTTGTTGTTGTTGTTGTTCTTATTACTACTACTACTATTACTACTACTACTACTACTACTACTACTACTGTTATTATTATTATAGTTGTTGTTATTGTTATCATTGTTGTTTATAATTTGTACAATTAACTTCCCTGTGGTTCAATCCTAGTCTTGCCGGGTTATTTATTACTTCGACACTCCTGCACTTGGGAGAAGACATTAATCTCTTAGTCGTGTCAAGTTTTTGGCGTTGTTGCCAAGGAGATAAGTTTTGTATAAATTATAATTTTTAGTTTATTTTTTCTTTTTTTCACTTTTCTTGTATATAACTTTGTTTCTTTTCTCTTGTTGCTTCTTCTTTTGTTTTCCTTTTTCCTTTTATTCTATTCCTACACGTGCATGAGAGTGTAGTCACATACATCAAGTGGTAGACTTTGTAGGGTATCCTCATTATTTTCAGAAAATATGGCTAAAGAAGATAATCAATCACTTTATAATGAGAATAATAAGAATAACCGTGCTAGAACACTTAAAGACCACATTAATCCAACAAGAACGAGTGCACCATCATGCATAGTTTTTCCTCTCGATGCATCTCATTTTAATTTTAAACCAGACATTATTCAACTTTTACCTTCTTTTCATGGTTTAGAATTGCAAAATCCATACTTGCATTTAAGGGAATTTGAGGAGGTTTGCAACACATAATAATCTAAATTGTAGCATGAACACCATCAGATTAAAGCTTTTTCCTTTTTCATTAAAAGATAAAGCTAAAACATGGCTATAAAATTTGAGACCAGAATCCATTCGTGCTTGGGATGAAATGCAACAACAATTTTTAAAGAAGTTTTTTCCATTTTATAGAATAGACTCTTCAAAAGACAAATCACCACTTTCACTCAAAAACCAGGAGAAACATTTTACCAATGTTGGGATAGGTATCAAGACTTGCGTATCAAGACTTGCTTAGTACTTGCCCTCATCATGGTTTTGAAACATGGAGATTGGTTTCACATTTTTATGAAGGGTTAACACCTAAAGATAGGCAAATGGTTGAATTGATGTGTAATGGAACTTTTGAAGATAAAGACCCTGATGAAGCATTGGAGTACTTAGACTTGTTAGCTGAAAATGCTCAAAATTAAAACACCACGGGTATTTATGAGGCACCGAGTAAAACTCAACCTCATACATCTAGTGGAGGTATGTACAACCTTAGGGAAGATCATGACCTTTATGCCAAGTTTGCATCTTTAGCTAGAAAAGTCGAGGCACTAGAATTGAAAAGGAGTGGTCAATTAAAATCTATTGAAAACATTGCGTGTCAAATATGTGAAATAAATAAACACTCAACCAATAACTATTCAACCTTGCTTTCTTTTAAGGAATGTCTCTATAAACAAACTCATGCTTAAAACAGTTTCCAAAGGGCCAACCACAACCCATACTCACAAATATACAACCCTGGTTGGAGAAATCACCCAAATGTTAGTTGGAAGAGTGAGAACAACAATGCACAAACTTCACAACCATCGTTTCAAGCACACCACAATTTCCAAAATTCTCATGGATATGCACCTCCTTATGCTCTACCTCCTACAAGAAATTTTGAGGAAACTTTGTATGCATTTATTGAAAAGCAAAAGACAATCAACACTCAACTTGCTCAAAGCATAATAGATTTTAAAGATACTCTTGCAAAATTCACATGTGCTCTCAGTTTTCAAGAGAAAGATAATTTTCCATCTCAACTATAGCAAAATCCCAAGGAGCAATACAATGCAAATGCAAGTAGTTATGGAAGACAACACATAGATCAAGTCAAATCAGTCATCACTCTTCACAGTGTTAAGGTTATTAAGAAAACCCACTCTTGAACCTTATGAGAAAGATGATGAGTCAATCTCTAAAGGTAAGGAAGGGATTGAATCTGAATATTGCAAGGAAAAGACTGATTCCTTGCTAGTACTTCAATTTCCTCATGCCAAGACTAATCAGGAAGAAATCGAGGATGAAAAAGGCACTAAAAAGGTTGATGCGGATCTTTTATCAAAAGCGACAACAGATTCAACACCCGACATCACACCAATCGATGATTACTTTCTTGATAAATCTCTACTTTCTCTTAGTTCAATGCCTTGGTTTGCTAAAAATATCAATTTCCTTGCTTCAGGATTTTTGCTAGCTCACTGGAGTATCGAAGACAAAAGAAAATTTTTGAGCGGCGTGCAAAATTTTATTGGGATGACCCTTACTTATTCAATTATTGATCTAATCAAATATTTCAAAGATGCATTCCCAACAAACAATCTATAATATGATTAGAACCTCCTTTATGTGTGGATTCTAATTGAACAATAAGAGTTTATACTATACTTGTTTGACATACCATTAGTGGAACCTCTAACCTTAACATTTGTTATTATCAGTGTTTAATCCTTACATTAATTTTTCATCTCAAACTTCTCATCAACTTTTCTTTTTCTTCTTTTTCTTTATTATTGTTGTTATTATTATTGTAATTATTATTATTATTATTATTATTATTATTATTATTATTATTACTATTACTATTACTACTACTACTGCTACTACTACTACTACTACTACTACTACTATTATAGTTGTTGTTATTGTTATCATTATTGTTTATAATTTGTACAATTAACCTCTCTGTAGTTCTACCCCGGTCTTGCCAGGTTATTTATTACTTTGACACTCCTACACTTGGGAGAAGACATTAATCTCTTAGTCGTGTCTTCAACCATTGCCTATCTCTAGGCATTAACTCTTCACAAAAATGTGAAATCAATCTCCATGTTTCAAAACCATGATGAGAGCAAGTATTAAGCAAGTCTCGATACCTATCCCAACATTGGTAAAATGTTTCTCCTGGTTGTTGAGTGAAAGTAGTGATTTGTGTTTTGAAAGAGTTTGTTTTGTGAAAAGGGAAAAACTTCTTTAAAAACTGTTGTTACATTTCATCCCAAGCACGAATGGATCCTGGTCTCAAATTTTACAGCCATGTTTTAGCTTTATCTTTAATGAAAAAGAAAAAGGCTTTAATCTGATGGTGTTCATGTTATAATTTAAATTATTATATGTGTTACAAACCTCCTTAAATTTCTTTAAATGCAAGTATGAATTTTCTAATTCTAAGTCATGAAAAGAAGGTAAAAGTTGAATAATGTCTAGCTTAAAATTAAACTAAGATGCATTAAGAGGAAAAATTATACATGATGGTGCACTTGTTATTCTAGGATTTATGTGATCTCTAAATGTTCTAACACGGTTATTGATTGATACTTAAAAGTGTATTCTTATCAAGGTTTTATATCATCATTTTGCACTTGAAGTATCAATAACTCCTTAACTAAATCATGTTTTATAATAATATGTCTAATAATATAAGATACCTTTAATTTGTGGTAAATGTTCATTTTAAATGCAGGCCTATCACATAAATTAAAGGATTGAATGATGAATTTAAGAACTGAAATTGAAAGGATAAAGAAATGACCAAACTTAGAAAAGAGATGTTGGTGCAATCCAAATAGGAATATTCAGTAATTAGGTCATATTAGGAGCTATAGATCTTAGATTTAGGTTTACTTATGGAAAGGTAACACATAGGCCTATAACTTTTATATGAAGCGTAAGATCTAAAAAGGCTATTTTCAAGTCCAAATTGTTGCAACAACAAAGAAGCCCGAATATGTCTCTAGTAAAAGCTTTATTCAGTATTTTTAGCCATATCTAGAGTACTAGAAGTCCAAATGAGCTGAATTTTTTACATAAGAAAGCTGAGACAATTTCCTACATTTCATGTTTTTAAGTGGCTCCAATTTTGACATTATCAATGACATTTTAGGTAGACAAGAGAAGATAAGGATTGTCACCAAGTCAAGCGTTGGTCACTCACTCATTAATTAGTCATCAAATCAATAGTTCCCAATTTTAACCTATAAAAGGAGGCATTTGCCATGCATTTAGGCATCTTGGTTTCCAAATCAAGATCATGCTCTTGCTTTCTCTCTTTGTATTTTTTGTAATGTTTGTGCTTTGTTTTCATTAATATCAAGTTTACACCTTTCATTTACTTAGTTAACTTTTATCTTATTTATGTTCTTATTTTGTTTATTTATTTTTCTTTCTTTCATTATGTCTAGCTAAGTTTATTATGTCAAGGTGAAAATGTTACACTAATGGTGTAAGAATAAGTATGGTATAAACTTAATATGGACTTTAATGTTTGATACTAACATGTTTTATATTTGTTATCTTGTTCACTCTTTAATACTTTGCTTGTTAAATGACTAATCTTTATTTATGTTGTATAACACTTGGCACAACAAATGCTTGGCACTTTCATAGCCTATACTATATGGTATAACCGACACCTAAGCTATGAAAGGAACTTTATTTGTTGTTAACATAAGTTATAATCATGAATGCTTGATGAAATTTACAAGTATTAGCATTAATTGAATAAGATGACTAATGTAATCATGTTAACAATCTATAATCTGATTGGAACCTCCTTTATGTGTGGTTTCTAATTGAATAATAAGATTTTATACTATACTTGTTTGACATACCATTAGTGGATCCTTTAACCTTGACATTGTTTGTTATCATTATTTAATCCTTACGTTAATTTTCCATCTCAAAGTTCTCATCAACTTTTCTTCTTTTTCTTTTTATTCTTTTTCTTTATTATTGTTATTATTGTTATTATTATTACTATTACTATTATTATTATTATTACTACTAGTATTATTAGTATTATTATTGCTACTATTATTATTGTTTTTGTTATTGTTACTATTATTATTGTGTATAATTGTTGTTTATAATTTGTACAATTAACGTCCTTGCAATTCGACCTCGGTCTTGCCGGGTTATTTATTACTTCGACACTCCTACACTTGGGAGAAGACATCAATTTTTTAGTCCTGCTAGTTATTCTCATTATGAAGTGACTGATTATCTTCTTCGACCATTTTTTTTTTTGAAAATGATAAGTTACCCTACAAAGTCTACCACTTAATGTACGTGACCACACTCTTATGCACGTGTAAGAATTGAATAAAAAGAAGAAGAAAACAAAAGAAGAAGAAATAAAAGACAAGAAACAAAGTTATATATAAGAAAAGTGAAAAGAGAAAATAAAATAAATATTATAATTTACATGAGAACTTACCTCCCTAGCAACGACACCAAAAACTTGACATGACTAAAAGATTGATGTTTTCCCCTAAGTGTAGGAATGTCGAAGTAATAAATAACCCGACAAGACCGGGGTTGAACAATAAAGAGGTTAATTGTACAAATTATAAACAATAACAATAGTAACAACAACAACAACAATAATAATAGTAGTATTAATAATACTAATAGTAGTAGTATTAGTAGTTGTAGTTGTAGTTGTAGTTGTTGTAGTAGTAGTATTCATAGTACTACTACTACTACTACTACTACTAATAATAATAATAATAATAATAATAATAAAGAAGAGAAAGAAGAAAAGTTAATGAGAACTTTGAGATGGAAGATTAACGTAAGGATTAAACAATGATAACAATAAATGTCAAGGTTAGAGGATCCATTAATGGTATGTCGAGCAATTATAGTATAAACTCTTATTATTCAATTGGAAACCACACACAAAGGAGGTTCTAATGAGATTATAGATTGTTAACATGATTATATTAGTCATCTTATTCGATTAATGTTAATACTTGAAAACTCGTCAAGCATTCATGACTATAACTTATGTTAACAACAAATGAAATTCCTTTCATAGCTCAAGTGTCGGTTATATGATACAGTATAGGCTATGAAAGTACCAAGCATTTGTTATACAAAGTGTTATACAACATAAATTAGGATTGATCATTTAACAAGCAAAGTATTAAAGAGTGAACAAGATAATAAATACAAAACATGTTAGTATCAAACATTGAAGTCCATATTAAATTAACACTATACTTATTCTTACACCATTAGTGTAACCTTTTCACCTTGACATAATAAACTTATCTAAACATAATGAAAGAAAGAAAAATAAATAAACAAAGTAAGAACATAAAAAAATAAAAGTTAACTAAGTAAATGAAAGGAAATGAAAGGCATAAACTTGATATTAATGAAAGCAAAGCATAAACATTATAAAAAATCCAAAGAGGGAAAGCAAGAGCATGATCTTGATCTGGAAACCAAGAAGCCTAAATATATGGCAAATGCCTCCTTCTATAGGTTGAAATTAGTAACTATTGATTTGATGACTAATTGATGCATGGGTGACCAACTCTTGACTTGGTGACAATCCTTATCTTCTCTTGTCTGCCTAAAACGTTATTGATAACGTCAAAATTAGAGCCACTTGAAAACATAAAAGTTGTAGGAAATTGTCTCAACTTTCTTGTGTAAAACATTCAGGTCATTTAGACTTCTACAACTCTAGATATAGGTCAAACACTGAACATTGCTCGGGCTGGAAGACAAATTCAGACTTCTTTATTGTTGCTACAATTTCGACTTGAAAATAGTCTTTTTAAGTCTTGGGCTCCATATAAAAGTTGTATGCCTATGTCTTACCTTTCCATCCATATAAAGTAGACCTAAACATGAGATATACACTCTAGATATGACCCCATTATTGAACAATGTTCCAGTTTGGATTACAGCGACATCTCTTTTTTATATTTGGTCATCTTTTTGTCCTTTCAATTTCAGTTCTTAAATTCATTAATCAGTCCTTTCATTTTTGTGATAGGCTTGTATTTAAAATGAGCATTTACCATAAATTAAAGGTATCTTATATTATTAGATATATGATTATAAAACATGTTTTAGTTAAGGAGTTATTATTGATACTTCAAGTGCAAAATGATGACATAAAACCTTAATAAAAAAATACACTTTTAAGTATTAATTAGTTAATAGGATTTAAATGGAAGTAAAGAACAATAACATGCATTTAACTTATTGAAAGTGAAATTGATTTCAAGCCCCTTATTATCATTACTTGATTTTATGAAGAAAAAAATAGATTGAATATGATGCCTCACGAATAGGTTTTGATACTATTTTAATGTAGGAAAAGTAACTTATAACTTATTTTAGTGAAAAGCTTAATGATGTAGCACTGAATTATCCTACTTATGAGAAAGAGCTTTATCTTTGATGAGGGCATTGAAGACTTGACAACACTACTTGTGGCCTAAGGAATTCTTGATCCATTCAGATTGCCAAGGAAAGTTGAACCGATAGCATGCCAAATGGGTTGAATTCATAAAAATGTTTCCATATATGAAAACAATACAAGCAATGTAAGGAAAATGTAGTGGTCAATGTATTATCATAAAGATATATACTTCTTTCAACTTTATATGTTGGATTATTAAGATTTAAGTATATGAAATATTTATATGTTAATGATGTGACTTCGACCAAGTTTATAAAGCATGTAAGAATAATATATTTGATAATTTTTATAGGGTTTATAGTTATTTATTTTAAGAAAAAAAGATTATGCATGCCTAATTGTTCTATGTGTGAATTACTTGTTCATGAAGGTCATGGAAATGATTTAATGAGACATTTTAGGGTTGTAAAGACTTTACATGTTTTGCATAAGCATTTTTATTGTCTAATATGAAAATATACATGTAAATAATTTGTGACAAGTTTATAACATTTAGACAAGCTAAATGTAAAGTTTGACCTTATAATTTGTATGCTACTTTACTAGTATCAAAAGGAACCTTGAGTTAATATATCTCTGAATTTTGTTTTAGATTTGCCTAGGTTAAAAAGTGGCAGGGATTCTATTTTTATGGTTGTATATAAGTTTTCTAAGATGGCATATTTTATATCTTATCATAAAACTAATGATGCAATTAATAGTTGGCTTCATGGGGTTCCTGAATGTATTGTTTCTGATCCTGATGTTAAATTTTTAACTACTTTTGAAAGGTTTTAAAGGGTAAGTAAAGAATAAAATTATTATTTTTTACTATTTATTATTAACATGGTCAAATTGAAGTTGTTAATAGGACTTTAACTATATTGTTAAGAACTATCATTCAAAAGAATTTAAAAATTGAGAACATTGTTTATCATTTGTTGAATTTGAATATAATAGAGTTGTAAATTCTACTATTAATTACTTGCCTTTTAAGATTATTTATGACTTCAATCTTTTAACTTCTTTGGATTTGATTTATATACATTTTAATGATAAAGAGGTTAGTCTTGATGGCAATAAAAAGACACAAGTAATGAATGCTCTTCATGAAAGTGTACAACAACAAATAAAGAAAAAAAATAAGCAATATGCATTCAAAACAAATAAAAGTTAAAAGAGGGTTGTCTTTAAACCAAGTGGTTTAGTTTGGATGCATATGCCCAAAGAGAGGTTTTTTTAATGTAGTGAGTTTAAGTGAATGCTAAAAAGAGATGGTCCTTTCCAAATCTTTGAAAGAATGATAATACCTATAAAGTGAATCTACGAGGCATATATTATGTTAGTGTTACTTTTAATGTTTCTGATCTCTCTTTCTTTGATATAGATGATGATTCAAGGCCGAATTCTTTTGACAAGAGAGGAGATAATGTAATCCAAACCACATTAAATAATCCATTAGAAGTTCTAGATGAGCCAATTACAATATCAAAGGAAAAAAGCTCAATGATGGCATCAATGGGCTTATTAAAAGTATTTAAGTTAAGGTGAATTCCAAGGAGGCGATAACTTTAGCAAGTGATAATTAGATCTTAGTCAATTTAATATATGCATCAAAGGGCTTGATCCATCTACTTTATAGGCTAGTTAATTTCAGCAACTAAAGGCTTATTTTGTTCCCATATGTTTTATTGACTTCAAACTATGAAAGGATTTCATATTATGTGTGGATATAAAGAAAGTCAAGAAAGAATTATTTCCTTGTTTGTTTTGGATTCCAAAGGAGAGCATTATAGATGATTTGACTAAAGATTATTCTTACGCAATGATTTGTTTCAATATTTGTGCTTTTTACAATATCATCTACATCATATAAGGAATATTTTTTAGAATAATTATTTTTATTATTTCTCATGTTTTGGGCTTTAGTTGAGATATTTTAGGCCTTGTTTTAATTTGGATTGATGTTAGCCTATTAGGTTAACTAGGGTTTAGTTTTTATATGTATAAATAATCTTATATGACATTTTCTTAAAGTTATTAAATACATCATTATAGTTATAACTTGCAATATATGTGTGAGAGGAATTCGTGTGTTTTGGTTCTTTATTGAACTACTTTGACTTATCAAATTTTTTGACCAAGCTTTGTGACACCTTCCATACTACTCATTCATAAGTGTAGGGTAGGGGATTTTTTGTTACTTATAGTCTTAGTGTCTCTTGTTATGTCAAGCTTAGAGCCTGAATTTAGCTTTCTTAGGAAGAATGATTTGATTGTGGTTTATGGATCTTTATATTCATGAGATTTGTATCCATAGATGTATGGGATAAGAAATGAACTACTTTTTTGTTAAGTTCCTTACAAACAATGCTACTAATGAAGTCACGGAAATCTCCAAATGATTCATTAGGTATTTCCACAATTGGTAATGAATTAGGTTGTTTTTTATGGATTGTACTTGTATGATACCTAAGTTAGTTAAGTTTAACATGAAAAAACTAGAGAAAAAAAAGGTGTTTGTGTATAGTAAAGTGTTAGGTGATCTACCATATGTCATTACAGAAGTGACGTGATTAGTACTTAAAAGCGTATTTTTATCAAGGTTTTATATCATTGTTTTACACTTGAAGAATCAATAACTCCTTAGTTAAAGAATGGTTTATAGTAACATATCTAATAATATAAGACACCTTTAAATTATGATAAATATTCATCTTAAATGCAGGTCTATCACATAAATCAAAGAATTGATTGATGAGTTTAATTATTGAAATTGAGAAGACAAAGAGAGGGCTAAGTTTAGAAAAGAGATATTGGTTCAGTCCAAACTGGAACTCTTTTCGGTCATTAGCTCATAAGTAGAGCTATAGAATTTGGATTTAGATCTGCTCTATAAGGATGTTGATTAGTACTCAAAAGTGCATTTTTATCATGCTTTTATATCATCATTTTGCACTTAAAGTATCAATAACTCCTTAACTAAAATATGTTTTATAATAATCTATCTAATAATATAAGATACCTTTAATTTATGGTAAATGTACATTTTAAATGCAGGTCTATCACATAAATGAAAGGATTGATTGATGACTTTAAGAACTTTAATTGCAAAGGCAAAGAGATGATCAAACTTAGAAAAGAGATGTCGATGCAATCCAAACCGGAACACTGTTCGATAATTGGGTCATATCTGGAGCTATAGATCTCAGATTTAGGTCTACTTTATATGGATGGAAAGGTAAGACATAGGCCTACAACTTTCATATGAGCCCAAGATCTAAGAAGGTCATTTCTATGTCCAAATTATTGCAACAACAAAGAAGCCCGAATCTGTCCTCCAGCCCGAGCACTGTTCAGTATTTTGGCCATATCTGGAGTTCTAGAAGTCGAAATGAGCTGAATGTTTTACACAAGAAAGCTGAGACAATTGCCTAGAACTTTTATGTTTTCAAGTGGCTCTAATTTTGACGTCATCAATGACGTTTTGGGCAGACAA